>JASCZW010001337.1:0-39791 GCA_034211315.2 Aedes japonicus | reverse complement strand
TTGTTGATGAAATCTTTTCAAATTTAAAGGCTAGAGTACAGCGTATCATCCAAAGCTTTGTGTGTTTCTGTGAAAGAGAAAACTTTCTTCACCATAGAATGCCGCGGAAAACTCAAAGTAAGAAATTACAATTGAAAAGCTAATTGAAGACTGTATTTTTTACCGAAAACCACGTTCTTGATACATGCCCACCTAGTAATTATCAATTACCCTCATATATTAAAACATTTAAATGTTAAGTCAAATATTTACCATAATGTCACGTAATTTTATTTCCAAAATGTTTGCGCCATTTTGAGATATAACCCTTGGAAAATGGCATATTTTTGAACAACAAAACGCTTGTATCATTTCAGTTCTAAAAGATAGCGTATTGCTGTCTTCGTAAAAGTTGTGTGTTTAAGTAAAAGGAAAAACTTTTTAGAACATAATAGACCGAGAAAAAATCAAAGAAAAAAGTTAGAGCTAAAAAACCGATTTTAAAGGGGTTCCCATATAAAATGCTTCATATCTCAATAAAAAAAACAAGATAGCAAGTTGGTGTTTTATGTAAAGTTTATGGAAATTGTGAGTTCTACAATTTTGTAGAATGTTTCAAAAGCCTAAAACGTCACACAAAAAAGTTAAAAAAAATAAATCGTGCCCCGATGAACGCAGTTTATGGACGACCCCTTTTTCAGATGCGCCTTAATCTTATCAAAAACTTCTTTGAAGACACCAAATCGATTACACGTCATCTAAGTGCACTTTTTATTTTATTCCTGAAAATCGCCCTTTCGGACCAATGTGCAATGTTGTCAAAACTTAACCATTTTGTAATACTTTATTTCCAGAAAGTTTGAAAAGAATCGAGTTCAAGGAAAAATTTTGGTGACCTATTTTGTGTGTCCAAATTTCATAGAATACAGTCTTTAATTCCGTCCATATAGAATCTCAAGCATAACTTTAAATATACCAGTTTGTATACAGTTAAAAACATTACTAACGAAAGTTCGTTTTATTTGTAGCGTCTAAAGAACACGTTGTATTGATATTTATTGATAGTTTTTGAAAATGCAGTCGAAATAGGCAGTTTCCTGTGACGTTGTGCGATACTCTGGTATGTCCTGATTGGAGGCGCGAGAATATCACACGCTGTCGGTGATCTCGGTGGTCACTCCCTATGTGGACGGAGAATTTAATTTTTCGGATAAACAAATCCCGGTTCTGGTGGTAGTGGTTGGCCCAGATGTCCCAAATGATTTTGGCGACCCATTTCTTAGTGTCGTCTCCGGGGATAGTCTTACCATATAGGTTGGCTTTAATTCCGATTGCTGCCTCGGCGTTTCCGGGTATGCCGCAGTGGCCCGGTATCCACCCTATTGTTGAGCCGGGAGGTGTGTGTAGTATAATCACCTGAATCCATGGATGCGATGGTGTTTCGGATTGGAGGGCGGAGACTACGCTGGCCGAGTCTAGGAGGCAAACGACAAAGTTGGGAGCTTTCCGGACGGCGTGGCCAACGGCCAAAAGCTTCCCGCTGAAAAAATACTGCACTGCGGGTGGGAGCTCTATAGAAGACTGGGCCATCAGAGGTCTCGATCGGTGATTCCAATGCTGACTCCGTCATTTCCGACAGAGCCGTCCGTGTACCGGATCCGGTGGTGGGGGTGCTTCCCACTTTCGGTGAATGAGCTCCAGGAACGTCAACTGGACCGCATTGGGGTTGGCTCCAGCTCTGAAGGTTTTCTGGAAGGTATTCTCAAAGGCTATTTTTGCCCGGTTTCAGTCATTGGCTGCACACCAGTGGACCCTGGCCACCGTGGGGAGTGCCTAATTGGCGAGTTTCGCAAGGAGATGGTTGGCCTCCTTGAGGAGGTAGACCCCTCCACTTTTGCCGGCTGTCTTATCCAAGAGACCGATGGTACGTTTCCCTAGGGTGGTTGTGATGTAGTACCGAAATGGGAGAACGCCCGTTTCGGCGCAGGCAGACAGGTAAGGTTTTGATGGGAGTAGGCCTGAGGTTACTCGGATCGCGGTGTTGTACAGAAGGGCGAGTTTCTCGACTAGCGATGACCTGGCGAGGCATGTCAGTTCAAGTCCGTATGGTGCTAGCAAACTTGCAGCCGCGTCCTTCGCTTACAGTCGGGGTGCCGTCCGCCGATTGTTTTAAGTAGGTTAATCCGGGTACGGCAGCTCATTTTGACCTCGTTGAAGTGGCGTATGAAGGAGAGGAATCGATCGAAGTGGATGCCAAGGATTTTGGTGGTTGTGCGCTGGGCGATTTTTTTCCCGTTGATAGAAATCGGCGTCGAGAGCGATAGGTGTTTGTCCTTGCAGGTGTGTATAAATGAACTTTCCTCAGCTGAGAGCTCAAATGCGATGCTGGTGGCCCATTTGGATATCGAATTTATGACCTGGGTAAGCTTCTTACGGAGTGCTAGTAAGGTGTTCCTGGCGACCATAGGCACTATGTCGTCTGCGTAAACAAAGATTAGAATAACAACCGGTAAGTTGGCGAAGACATCGTTCATCTAGACGAGGAGGAGGATGACAGCGATGACTGATCCTTGAGGTACTCCGGTTTCCTCCCTGAAGCTCCGTGACCGGTTGTTTCCTATTAGGACTTGGAAGGTGCGGTGGGTGAGGAAATTTTTAAGGAATGCGATTATGTGGCCACTGAGGTCCCATTTCTGGAGAGAGCAGAGGACACCAGGCATCCACGCCCTATTGTAGCCTTTGAAAATGTCTAGGGTGGCCAGTTCGATATGTTCACCTTTTGCCATCGCATCGTGGAAAGCTTGACCATGAGTGCTGTGGTGGGTGTTGTTTTTGAAACCCGGACGGAAGGCGTGCTGACGGTTGTCCAGATGACCGTTTGTGTGAAGGAACTGATATTGGTCGGTAGTCGTCGGGGGAGATGGGTATGGGTACCACGTATCTGTGGGACCAGGATGATAGCAGTGTGTCATTGAGTCATTCCTTGTTGAGAAGGTTCAGGAAGGTGGTTTTTACAGCTGGCGTAAGGTTTGTGAGTAGCGGGTACCCGACGTCGTCGGGTCCCACGGAATTTCCCTTGGCTCGGGAGAGCGCGAATGAGAGTTCGTTGGGTTTAAAGGGGGCGTTTATTTCCTGTGGTTGGTCGTCGGCTGCGACTGCTGTGTTGGCAATCGAAGCGCCAGAGTTGGTGGAATTGCGGCGGATGGTCCAGGTCGTAGAAGTATTCACTCATATTTATGATTTTTGTGCTAACGTAAGAACAGCATTACACTCAACGGAAACGCGACGCGAGTACGGACACAACACTTATAGTTCTTACAAACGAAAAAGGACTTCAAAATTTACCTTTTTGTCCGACCGGTTTCGAGCATGATGCAGCTCATCGACGGGGAGATGTCCAACTGATGACACAAAAGTAAAATTGCTTCGTACTTAGCACAGTACACGTCGAAGAGGTGGGAGGGTGGTGGGTTGGATCTATTTGATTTGCCGTTTCGTCAAGTGGAAAAGAGACGAAGCTATAGGAGCTTCGTCCTCGTTCATCAGCGGCTGCTCAGCGGTGGCGATGTACATGGATTCCCAGGCATTCAGGTGGGAAACCTTTCTCACGCACTTTTTAAGTTTCGCATGATCCCAATCTATTCTGTGATCTGATCCGGTAGAGTGTGCTGCTACGCTTGACTCATTGGGCCTTTCGTTATCAACGGCGTTTCTATGTTCCCTCAAGCGGACTTTAAATTTTCGGCGGGTTTGACCAATGTACACCGCCGGGCAATTTTTACACGGGATTTCATAAATACCCGACATTTCGTCCTTCGGAACCTTATCTTTGAGGGCACATAGAATGTCTTTCAGCGTGTTGTTGCTTTTGTAGACCGCCTGAAAACCATGATCCTTCACAATGTTCTGAATGGCGTTAGTAACCTTAGGGTAGAACGGTAAACTAATCCTTTGGTTCTCGGATTTTTCTGGCTCAAGTGTAGTCGCGTCTTGTCGATGTTTTTTGCGTTCGTGTTTTCGGATGATTTTGTTGACAAATTCTCTATCATACCCATTCAGTTCAGCGGCCTCGTGGATTTTCGCCCTTTCAGCTTCGAACTCTTCCTTCTCCATTGGTATGCTAAAGAGCCGGTGTGCCATTGAGTGGAAAGCGGCTTGTTTTTGGGAACCGTAATGGTTCGAATCAAAGGTGATGTAGCGGTCGGTGGATGTCGGTTTTCGGTAAATGCCAAACTTCAGGGTATCGTCGTCTTTTCTGGTAATTGACAAGTCGAGAAATGGAAGTTTTCCATCAGTCTCTCGCTCGACCGTGAACTTAATCGACCTATGTTGGGAATTCAGCAGATCAATTATTTGCGGCAGGTAGCGCTCCTTCACTATCGCAAAAATGTCGTCGACGTAACGCCACCAGACCCGGGGGAAGAGTTTTTCTTTTTCGAGTTCTACTTCCAAATCACTCATGAAAACGTCAGCCAAGAGTGGTGACAACTTGCTGCCCATGCTGAGTCCGAACGTTTGCTTGTAGCACTTACCTCGGAACATGAAGTAGTTTTGGTTCATGCATACTTCAGCTACGGTAAGATATGCTTCGATGCAGTGTGGTGGAGCTCGACTTCTTTCCAAATGCTTACGCAGACTGCAAAGTGCATCACCCACCGGCACGTTTGGAAACAGCGCAGTGACGTCGAAAGACACGAGAATTTCGCCCCGCCGCATTTCGGTACCTTTTAGTTTGTCGACCAGCTCTACGGAATTTTTAACACTTTTTCCGTGCTTCACTGGGTACTTCTTCATTTCATCCACCAACCAGGCAGCAATTTTCTCAGTTGGAGTGCAAATATTGGATGAAATGGGTCGCATTGCCAACGGGTTTTGTGAATTTTCGGCAAGCAGTAAAGTGACGCCACCTTTGAGTTCGGAACGTGAAATTTTCTTTCGAGTCTGTCTTCCCCATCAAACGTGCAATTTTCTGCCGTGTGCGGTTTGTTTCCTCGATCATAGCATTAGAGGGTCTTTCGGCTTTCCGTTCTTATACTTGATCTCCTCGTACGGACCGGAGTTGATCATATCTAGTACTCTAGAATCATAATCCTGCCGATTCATGACCACTACAGCGTTTCCCTTGTCTGCCCGGGAATAGACGACGTCACGCGCTTTCAGTTGTCGGATCGCATTCACAATTTCTGGATTCGGATCACTAGGGTTGTCCTGCTTTTCCGCTATACCCAAAATACACCTCTCAACATCGCGACGGAGGGCCGACTTTGATGGGTAATCTTTGTACTGTATGGCGCCTTCAATGTTATTTACGATGTCAGCAAGTGGCGCGCACTGTGGGGGAACGGCAAAATTCAAACCCTTGTTGAGCAAATCATGCTCAGCTGGTGTTAACCGCGCGGACGACAAATTCACCACAAAGTTATCAATCGAAGCATATCTTACCGTAGCTGAAGTATGCATGAACCAAAACTACTTCATGTTCCGAGGTAAGTGCTACAAGCAAACGTTCGGACTCAGCATGGGCAGCAAGTTGTCACCACTCTTGGCTGACGTTTTCATGAGTGATTTGGAAGTAGAACTCGAAAAAGAAAAACTCTTCCCCCGGGTCTGGTGGCGTTACGTCGACGACATTTTTGCGATAGTGAAGGAGCGCTACCTGCCGCAAATAATTGATCTGCTGAATTCCCAACATAGGTCGATTAAGTTCACGGTCGAGCGAGAGACTGATGGAAAACTTCCATTTCTCGACTTGTCAATTACCAGAAAAGACGACGATACCCTGAAGTTTGGTATTTACCGAAAACCGACATCCAGCGACCGCTACATCACTTCTGATTCGAACCATTACGGTTCCCAAAAACAAGCCGCTTTTCACTCAATGGCACACCGGCTCTTTAGCATACCAATGGAGAAGGAAGAGTTCGAAGCTGAAAGGGCGAAAATCCACGAGGCCGCTGAACTGAATGGGTATGATAGAGAATTTGTCAACAAAATCATCCGAAAACACGAACGCAAAAACATCGACAAGACGCGACTACACTTGAGCCAGAAAAATCCGAGAACGAAAAGGATTAGTTTACCGTTCTACCCTAAGGTTACTAACGCCATTCAGAACATTATGAAGGATCATGGTTTTCAGGCGGTCTACAAAAGCAACAACACGCTGAAAGACATTCTATGTGCCCTCAAAGATAAGGTTCCGAAGGACGAAATGTCGGGTATTTATGAAATCCCGTGTAAAAATTGCCCGGCGGTGTACATTGGTCAAACCCGCCGAAAATTTAAAGTCCGCTTGAGGGAACATAGAAACGCCGTTGATAACGAAAGGCCCAATGAGTCAAGTGTAGCAGCACACTCTACCGGATCAGATCACAGAATAGATTGGGATCATGCGAAAATTTAAAAGTGCGTGAGAAAGGTTTCCCACCTGAATGCCTGGGAATCCATGTACATCGCCACCGCTGAGCAGCCGCTGATGAACGAGGACGAAGCTCCTATAGCTTCGTCTCTTTTCCACTTGACGAAACGGCAAATCAAATAGATCCAACCCAACAAACCACATGCGTTCCGTTTCTCCCTGTAGTGACGTTGGGCTTCCTCTTTTGCAGGGTGTCCGTCTGGCAGCCTTTTGGAGGCACGGAGGGTCTTTCTCCGAGCTTTCACAGCGGCTTTTGTCTCCCAAGACCACCAGTGGAGTGCCTTTTTGCCGATAGCTGTGTTGCTCTGGGGGATGCAGGTCTTGGTCAGCCTGTTCGGTTGCTTCCCATATTTCGGTGCCACGCCGGTTGGTAAATTTGTCTCCCCATTTCAGGTGGGTGGCCTTTGAAGTCCCCGAGCAGTAGGATGGGCCCCGTGATGTTGTCCAGTAGCTTGGAGAGGCGGATCTTGAGGTTGGTTAATGGCTAACGGTTGGTCATGGTTGGGTGAGAGGGAAGCCGGATGTGGATTGTGGATGTGGCAGGAGGGGGATTATTGTGGGGGAGATTGGGTGGTGTGAGGACTTGGGGATTGGGGGTATGGTTTGCCTGCTGCCAAAGAGGGATACTGTGACGGTTCTACACCCATTTTATGACCATGAGGGACCAGCCGTGGGTTTTGTAGGGTCTCCAAGGCTGGTTTTCAGGCGTCGTAGTGGGTAGCATTACTCCTAGCCTCGATGGGGATACATCCTTTCTCCCAGATTCTCGCAGATTGCCACGGTGGTGTGGGGACTGGGTCTAGGGGAGTGACCAATGAGAGCTGGAAGTCGCTCTCTCTTTCCTTCTGCTTTGTTGTGTTTGTTGTTGTCGAGAAGCTCCGGTCCCCCGATGCCCTATCCCTTCCCTAGTCCGTGTCGGGTGTTGTAATGACGCATTTATTGACGCTGAGTCCTTCCAGCGAGGGATACAGGGGAACCTGCTTATCCGTCTTGCACGCTTTATTGGTATTCGTCAATTCAAGGGTATACGGGGGGGGGTCAATTCAAGGGTATCGGAGAGTCGAGGGATATCCACCGCTTCCGGTGTGTACACGGCGTCTACGAGGGAAATAGAAGTAACGGGGGGGGGGAGTTGCTTCGTATATTTTTATAGCTAAACTTAAATGATCATGACTCTAGGAATATTTATCCGATTTTGAATCTATTAGCAGATTTGGATTCAGAAACTCATCCATTTTTCTGAAATCCAGATCCAGATTTCCGGAATCATGCCCTGAAAATGGAATACTTATAAAAGATTACAATAAAAAACCAGTAATCTTCAAGAAACCATGCTACGACCAAACGAAAGCCGCAAAAATCGAAGTTGTCACCGAGAGATAAGCGAAGCATTGTGAAATTGGCCTCAAATTCTACCAAATAATTTTCTAAATCATGTCAACTCTCAGTTTGTCAGTTTGTAAAAAAACAATTCGGAAAGCTTTACCGACCAGTCCTGACATTATTCGGTCAAAAATGTACAGGGAACCAATTCTGAACTCTTTGCATAAACAGAGACGAATAAAATTCGCCAGACTCAACATGACACACCAGTGGGACACGGTTAAATCTCTGTAAATTTCATGTTATTTTTTTAAATGATTACCCCACTAAATTTTGTTGAATTTATTAATATTTAAATGTTCGTTTTTCAACTCTCTGAAATCTTTTACGATGAAAAGAAATTCATTATTGAGAACATATTTAGAAACCATTGTTTAGATCTTTGATTTTTTTTGAATTCACATTTTTTTCATTTTATTCCTGTATATTTTCTTCATAAAAATATTGAAAATTGGTCTAGTGGTCAAAAGTTATAACTCTTGAAAAATATGCATATTTTAAACTTTCGTTTTTTACACTGATAGGCAAAATAAAGTGCCCACCTCATCGTTTTTTCAATTTTTATCATTTACTTGGTTCAAATTAAAGTAAACGCACTGTTTTTTTTTATCTTATATTTTATATTCTTTTTAAGTTTCACTTATGGAATACTGCAAAAAAAAGGAGTTTTACTCTAAGAAAAACTTATGTTTTCTGTAGCCTAAATGAAGTGGGCACTTTATTTTGTCACTGTTTTTTATTTTCAACACAAATTGATTTTTTTTTCTTTGAGTAAAACTCCTTTTTTTTGCAGTATTCCATAAGTGAAACTTAAAAAGAATATAAAATATAAGATAAAAAAAAACAGTGCGTTTACTTAATTTGAACCAAGCAAATGACAAGTAAATTGAAAACCGAGAAGAGGTGGGCACTTTGCCTATCATGTATGCCACCTATAATAAAATCGGTCGCCCTAATGTCAAAATGAAAAGCTCGTGTCTTATATTTTCCAAAAAGGAACAAACCCACTAACTTTTGTGAAATTATAAGATCCTTTTCATTTTTTGGAATAGAATTGCTTAATTATTAATTTGCGGGTGTTCCAAAACTTCCAGAAGATCATGAAATGGGCAGTCAGTTCCATAAATTGTTCGACAAATTGGTTTACTTCTCACATTTTATGTAAAAAAGCTTTTAAAATCAATCATATTTCTTTGGGACGAGACAAATGAATTTACCATGGAATTTATGGATGTTCCGGAAGGGTTGGAAACATTGTGCTTCGTGCCTCTAAAGTATGAGTTTGGCCCTGTGCAGCCTGTTCTTCGTTGTAGCCTTCGTTACCACGTGAACCTTGCGTTTGTACGACTTGTATCCCAGGTCCTTCGTCATGATGGTGTGAGCAGTCCCGATCGGCACAGCAGCGGTCAGCAGCGGTCTTCCAGATCGGGCGGTTCATTTTTCGACGAACCCGCTCCCTCACCACCTTGATGGCTGCTGGCGTCCTCGCTGAACGCGGCTGCCCGGATCTCGCACGGTCCTTCCCGGTACAAAAGATAACATAATGCAAAAAGATACGCGACTCTTGCGATTCACAGGAGACACGAATAGCTCTGCCTGGTGAGCAGAAAGTCAACTAGTACACTGTTAATATGATGTGTGTAAAATGTCAATCTCAACGTCAAACTCAATTGACAGTTGCAGCTTCTTCTTACCTTATGCACGCTCATCCGGGATGAACCCGAAATTGCGTAAAGGTAAAACAAAATCATAAAAAAACTACTCAATATTGGGTAACCGGTTAAACCAAATTTGGATAAACCTACAATTTCTTTGGTTTTAAAAATACGCCAGGTTGCTATATTTTAGCTTTTCCTTTTTTTAAGCTTAGGAAAAAAAGTTTGTCAACTCTGTTGTTTCAATTTTTTTTTTTGGTGTTGTTATACATGCTCAAAAAAGTTCACCTATAATTAAAGTTGATTAAAAATCGAACTACTCGAAGTATTTATTACCTAGTTTAATAGTTTAATTTTATGGGCTTTTTTCTCAATACATGGCAGTCTAAATTAATGCAGAGGTTGTCTCTTGCACAATATATGAGAAAAATGGAAGTCGTGTATCTTGTTGCATTATGTTATCTTTGCCGGTACCCATGGATGCTGGTGAAGATTGACCCAGCGGGATTTCAAGCGCCGGAATATGTCGCCGGGTCGCTCACCTCACGCAAACAACTTTACTACGACGTCGCGGTACTTTTTCATCGAGCGCGGTAAAAAAACAACAACATATGACAGCAAGTCGACACCATGCGCGTCGTTCAGCCTATATATGAGGCTAAAGCTGATACCAATACCAATACTCAGAATGCATATGGTGCCCACCTACACAAAGATTTAATCAAGCTGAACTTCTTCACATCTTCGTCCAGATTTTCAAGGCACAGTACAAGATTCGTTGCTACTTTGAAGAAAATATTAATAATTACTTGTCATTAGTTTCATCCCACTTGGTGCCTTCAGTTGTTTGAAGAGATATCTTACGAAACACGTCTACTCTACCAACCAATATTGACTTTATTTCGCATTTTCATGCAGCATAAAATAAAATAAGATAAAATAAATTCGTTCCATCTAACCTTTAGGTGCAATACATTGCTTCAGCACTCGAGAATTACCCCAGTGAATACTGATTGGCGTACCAACAAGTCCCCTTTATATTCTGGAAAAGTTAAATGGACCGAAAAGAGTAGGCGGGGGGTGAAAATGCATAGTTGATTGCCAGTGATTTTTTATCAATCTCGAACACAATTTCGCACTCACACGTTCGCAGATCAAGCATAATTGATGATGAAAAAACTCCATGTGCTGTAGTGATTTCGATGATTTAGATTTGAAAATAATTTATTGAAGGGTTCCGTTGGTTAAAAAAAACTTGTTTTCTGACAAACATTGGTAATACCAGGTATCGGAAAATTACAAAAAAAAAGTTATAATGGATAAATTATTGATTATTAATAAGGCTGAGTTCTATGAATACCTAAACTGCTGCCATATTGGTTGTATTGCATTACAATGTTTTTCTCGGTGTCATGTAAAATAAACTTAAGACAATTATACACCTCTTGTTATAATAAATGGCAAAATAAACCAAATATTTGAGGACATTCAATTCAATCGTTTTAATGAATGAAGATTAGTGGAAAATTAAAATCACATTATACTTTTTTCATAAACTTCCTTTCAACAAGGACCACCGTAGTTTTCATTCATACCAAAATAAGAGCCTTATTATTGGAAACTATTTTGTAGAAGACAACTTTGCTCCAAATCTTCAAACTCAGGCTGAACACGTATCTTTCCTGCTAAATTCACATTCTGGACCACTGTGCATTGTTATAAATACTCGGAGTAATTTTTTTTTCAAATTTTCAATGTTGTCATATGTTTTATTACCGGGAAAAACCAAATGTTTGGTTAATTGACCGTATAATTACCTTAAAAGATATGTTTTTCTCGCGAACAGTGCGCTAATTAACATAAATTACTCAATGTTTCCTCTTCGCTTCCTTCCTGCATTCCAAAGTTGCCTAACCTTCACTCCAAATACTGGGAATTATTTTCCATCAAAGCGGTCTAAAAATCCTCCTTGATATTCCCAAACCCTCAAAGGTGTTTGTGTCCTGCCGCTGAATTCAACGTTCGTTCTGTTTTCTTCCGGGAAACAAAACACGGCTAGGCACTGGTGATGGATGGAATTCCGAGGCCACGTCATACTGTGAACAGCTTTCCATTCAGCTGCTGACACACTTGTCAAAAACGGGACAAAGAAAGTTGGCAGTCACCATCCACGGGATGATGGATTGTTTTTCTCCTCTCACCGCGCACACAACCACCATATGTTGAGGACGAACATGGATGAAAAGTTTTCACCAACAGCCAGCATTGGGTCAACAGCGGAAATCAAAACCATTTCCCTTCCGCCACTTGAAAGCATATTGAAGTTTAGCACGCAGCAAGTGGTTTGAAAAATATAATATTCTATCCTGATGGGCCGCAGTCACGTTCGATTTGGACACGTCACCGTTGTAAACCTACGTGCCCGCACGGTGACTGACATTCCGGAATGCCATCGGCATCATCGGAATCGGAGCCGAGATTGATGGTTGACTATCATTGATTTTCTTCTGTTCCACACGTGTAGGCTTACCACAGTAGGTATTGTTGGTTAGTGAATTGGGGGGCACATCGCACTCCATTAGGCAAACGCTTAAAAACCCTAGTACCTACTCAGGTCCGGGGGTGATCAGTGGGGTACCATTCACGTGACACCAATTTGCACCGCATAAACCATTTCCGTGTCAGGTGATTTCGTTCAGATTGTTCCTTCGCTCGGGAGGTTTTGTTTTGCGTGCTGGATGTGGGCTTGTTTCCATTAGAAAGGTTAATTCCGATAACCATTGGTGGCATGAGGAAATTAAGATTATGGTAGGCTTTGTAGAGATAAGTGGTATAATGAACAATAAGTGAAACTGTAAAGGTGTAAATATTTTATCACAGATCCTAGAATGTAGTAGGCTTTGCCATATCAGCATGCGAAAATCATGGCTGTTAGAGAGCTGCAGAAACGACGAATCTAGGTCGTTAATAAGTAGTTACGATGAGGTATCGTTAAAGACTCATAGTTGGTAGCAAATTCGTTTCGACGAATTCACTCATAATCTTATGTAAAAGGACACTATTTCAAAGATTTGAAAGTCTTATATCATTTTTTTTAAAGCCTGTCCATGTTAAATTTCGGACACTAATCTTCCAGTGTAGATTTTGAATTGTTTTGTGGATCACGGAAACGTTCCACTTATAGACAGCTGAAACTCTTCACTTTATTTCGTGGTACAACATGTTTAATCCAGTAAAATGGCGTCGAATCAAGTGAAAGTTTGCAAACGAATTTAGTACGAACGGCAGCAAAATTCGAATTTATCGGTACACAGTCTTGCCAAGAAACTAAAACTACCGAAAAGTACCGTGTTTTGCGTTTGCAAATCATTTGACCAGCGCTTGACCGTGGATCGAAAGGATGAAAGTGGAACAAATCAAAAATTATACTCCCGACAAATGGACAAGAAGGTGGTAGCCATTATTGAAAAAAATCTCAAAATCTCTTTGCGAAATGTGGGAATCAACAAAAAAAGAAGCAAGGGCACGGACTGAAGGCGTATAAAGTGAAAAGGTGCCCAACCGTGACTTGCAAAATTTCACTGCAAAAAGTCGTGCTAAGGTTTTACACCAATTTTTTGCCAATATTTTCTTGTATAATATTGGACGGCGAAACATACGTACTCGAAGACTTCAAACAGCTTCCGAGTCTTGTTTTTTATACCGAAATGCAAAGAAATGCCATTGTCGAGTATTTCCGGACAGAGAAGGTGTCCAAATTTCCAAAAAAGTATTTGATTTGGCAGGTCATATGTAGTTGTTGACGAAAATCTAAAAGTTTCGTTTTTACCGGCACTATCAATAAGGATTGGTGCAAGAAAGTCTGCACAAGCGGTTGGCGTTTATCAAAAGCCACGACTCTCCAGCTCTGTTTTGGCCTTATTTGGCCTCCCGTCACATTGCGAAATCCGTCCTGGAATGGTATCAGGTACCTTTCCTTACCAATCAGACTAAGGCCGGTGTAGCCTCTGCTGTACACAGAAGTTGTCGCCATTGTAATCGGTCCATGTCTGTCCCTCGCCAGCCTTCCTGTCTGCGGAGAGTTCGCAGCTCGCTTTCTACTTGATTGATCCACTTTGCTCGTTGTGCGTCTCTTCTTCTTGTATCCGTTGGTTCGTTTTCGCGTACCATTTTTACAGGACTGTCGTCCGACCTTCTTGCGACTTGTCTAGCCCATCGTAGTCGACCGATTTTAGCGATGTGTACGATGGGATTTTCTCCCAGCAACTGATGCAATTCGTGGTTCATTTGCCTCTTCCATGTTCCGTCTTCCATCTGCATTCCACCGTATATCGTACGCAGCACTTTCCGTTCAAAGACACCAAGGGCGCGTTGGTCCTCCACTAGCAATGTCCATATTTCGTGGCCGTAGTGAACTACCGGTCTAATTAATGTCTTTTAGATGGTCAACTTTGTAGTACGGCGAACTTTGTTCGATCTTAGCATCCTTCGGAGTCCAAAGTAGGTACGATTACCAGCCATAATGCGCCTTTGTATCGTTCGGCTGGTGTCGTTATTGGCGGTCGCCAATGAGCCCAGATACACGAATTCGTCTACTAACTCGATTTCATCACCGTTGATCTGAACTCATGGTAGGAGACTAACATTGTCTTCTCGTGAGTCTTTTTCCTTCATGTATTTTGTTTTAAATGCATTAATCGCAAGCCCAATCTTACCAGCTTCAATCTTAAGTCTGATGTACGTTTCCGTCATCGTCTCAAAGTTCCCAAGTAACAATTTTAGTTTTATTTCAGTCGTATAGAACTCCTCCTGGCTGTATTGATAAAGCGTCATCCAAAACTGTTATGTCTACCAACACCTCCTCTATGCGTGTTTTAAACTGAAATATTTACAAAGGGGCCCACTTTATAGACGGTTGTGAAAACAAGTTGATAAAACCTATATAATACCATAGATATTTTGAAAAGGTGCAAGTGAAAGATGTTATGACCTCTTGGGATCTTTTATAAAACCTCTTAGCTGCCATGCAAACCAGCATATGGCCAAATGGCCACAGCTACCAAACTTCACTGTGATATCGTGGTTGGTTTTGCATGTTCTGCTTTGTTCGATTCTAAGCTCTTCTGATTCATTTAGAAGTAAATAATATCTAGGGAAAAAAAAGTCCTAGTGTTGCAGAAAATTTGGTTTGATAGCAAAATATCTAAAACAAATTGAGTTTTTTCAAAGTAAATCATGCTCCGAAGCATATGCGCATTTAAATTTATGGTGAATATTGGTACGATAAGGGCCGAAAAATAATGCGCCTCGGAAATTATGCGAGTTTACACCAACAAAAACGAAATTAACACAAATATGTGTGATACGGTCAAAATTTGGTCAATATCAACTTGACGTATTTCTTTCAATTTTGCATTTAAAAAACCTGAACACCCCTCATTTTGAAGGTGTGTGTGTGTAGAATGTTGCTCCTATTTTGATTTTGGAATTCACTCTTCAGTTGTCAAAATGCCGTCCAAGCAAGAAGAGCAGCGTATCAAAATTTTGCTCGCGCATCGCGAAAATCCGAGCTACTCGCACGCAAAGTTGGCAAAATCGCTAAAAGTTGCCAAATCAACCGTTACAAATGTAATTAAAGTGTTTGGGGAACGTTTGTCGACAGCCAGGAAGTCTGGATCGGGGGGAAATCGAAAACCGGAAGCCGCTGAGACGACAAAGAGAGTTGCCGGTAGTTTCAAGCGAAACCCTAACCTATCTCTCCGAGATGCCGCAAATAAGCTGGGTGTATCGTCTACAACCGAGCATCGAGCCAAAAAACGAGCCGGACTATCGGACTCACAAGAAGGTAGTGACTCCAAATCGCGATGATAAACAAAATACGACGGCCAAAGCGCGATCCCGGAGGCTGTACACGACGATGCTGACGAAGTTTGACTGCGTGGTAATGGACGACGAAACCTACGTCAAAGCCGACTACAAGCAGCTTCCAGGACAGGAGTTTTATACGGCAAAAGGAAGGGAAAGGTAGCAGATATTTTCAAGCACACGAAACTGTCAAAGTTCGCAAAGAAATATCTGGTTTGGCAAGCCATCTGTACCTGTGGCTTGAAAAGCAGCATTTTCATAGCTTCCGGGACTGTCAACCAAGAAATTTACGTGAAAGAGTGTTTGAATAAACGTCTGCTGCCTTTCCTGAAGAAACACGGTTGTTCCGTACTGTTTTGGCCGGATTTGGCATCTTGCCATTACGGTAAAAGGCCATGGAGTGGTACGCCGCCAACAACGTGCAGGTGGTTCCCAAGGACAAGAACCCTCCCAACACTGCCAGAGCTCCGCCCAATTGAGAAATACTGGGCTATTGTCAAGCGGAACCTAAAGAAGACCAAAAAACTGCTAAGGACGAGCAGCAGTTCAAGGCAAACTGGCTTTCTGCGGCGAAGAAGGTGGACAAGGTGGCTGTACAAAATCTGATGGCAGGGTCAAGCGTAAGGCCCGGCAATTCGGATTTGGAAAAGCGGAAGCCTAACTGAATATTTTTCCTGAATTTTATACTAATTGAACTTGAAAAAGAAATTTAATTTGATTTTTTAAATAAACGATTTCACCGATTTACACGCGTTTTCCCTTGACCAAATTTTGACCGTATCACCCTTTATATGCGATCATAAATTTCTTGCAAATTGATGGAATTCAATAAGATTTTCTAAAAGATTGTGAAAATCAGTCTTCGATCTACAGTTCATTTGCATTACATTACAATTTTTGTGCATTTAGTTTTCCACATTTCAATAGTTTCTTATATTTCAATATGGCGATTGGAAAAATATCACAGTTATTCCAAAAAGCCAACTAATATTCGCAATGACTACTGTAAAGCTATTTGGTCATTTGGTGACTTCCCTCAATGCCAATTTACCGTTTAATGCATTTACTGGAGACAAAATGATTCTAAAATATGTTTTCAACTGACAATAATAAGATGATATGAATGACTCCTGAAACGGCAATTAAAAACAGCATCTAACGAGTTCATAGAGTCGTAATAAAACCTTTGATAGGAGTAAAAGGAATTTGAGACAACAAGATTTAAAGATCGTTGTCAACAAACTGTATGGGTTCTCATAAACCTGACTAGAATATGAAACCTTTTGGCACCTCTTGGTACCATAATAAAACCAAATTGAATTCTAGTGGAGGCGACCCAGGCGTAGAGGTTACCATCCAAACTTCTCACACCGAATCTCACCCCCGGACAAGTTACGAAAATACCCATAAGGTAATTGAGTGACCAGGACGGGAGATTAACCAGCCCAGGGCTGAAAATCTCGATAATCAAGGAACTAAAAAAAAAAAGATTTCTAGTAGCTTTAATAAAACTTTAATAAAACTTAATAAAGCTGGATGGTTTTTGTAATGTTACTTACGTTACGTGCTACAATATCAACGTCGTTGATGAAGCCAAATAGTTGGACAGACTTCTTGAAGTTTGTGCCACTCGTGTCTATCCCAGCTCTTCGAATTACACCCTCCAATGCCGGACATATGCTCCGTTTTCTCGGCGGAAGCTGCGGCCATCCTCGTGGCCGTCAATCAGCTATCGACGAACCCAACCGTCATCGTGTCGGACTCTGCCAGTGTAATCGAAGCACTCCAAGCAGACACCCCGAAACATCCCTGGATACAGGCAATCTTACAGCAGGCTCCCCCCAGCACAACATTTATGTGGGTACCAGGGCACTGTGGTGTACCTGGCAATACTGTTGCCGACCACCTCGCTAGCACTGGACATAACGGGGAGCTTCTAAACCGAGAGGTCCCGTTACAGGACGTCAAACTTTGGATTTGGAATATTATCCGACAGTACTGGGCCACCAAGTGGAGTCACACTGAAGGCCCTTTCATTCGAAAAATCAAGGGAGTAATCTCGAGGTTTGAGGATCTACCATCCCCCAAGGAACAAAAGATACTGTCGCGACTAAGAACGGGACACTGCAAGGTGTCACACAATGTGGGCGGCCAACCTTTCCACATCTTATGCAACTATTGTAAGGTCCAAAACACGGTCGAGCACTTTATGTGCGTTTGTCCAGTCTACGAATCGTTACGAGTTCTACACGGTATCACAGGCAGTATCCGAGATGTCCTCGAAGCATGAACAAAGCAAAACGGAAATCAAAGAATCAAGTAACATCCAACTTTGGGAGCTCATTCCCCTTCCGTAAGGCGAAGACGAGTTCCCGCAGCCCAGTGTGGCTGAATCTCCCACCAATGGCCCGCGGTCATCGACTGGGAGTTATCCAACGGCCAGTTCTCACCAAGACTATCGTGAACAACTGCATTACGGACAGTATCATCCACGAACACAAGACCCAAAAGCTAGTCGACAGCAGCAGCTGGTTACTTAAAACGAAAAAAAAATACTAAAACGAGAAGAACAGAAAATAGGGTTAGGAACAACTAGGATAATTACCAACTTGAGCTAGGGTTAGAACCTAAAATTCGTCACATGGGAGACCACATTACATGAAATCCCCCCATCCAACTTAGCGGGGGTACAGATCTCAACCGGGGGATTTTGCATCCCGGGGTACCGGCCCAGGATGTTTTTTGACGGCCACAAAAAACAGCATTCTCTTCGCCGCATTGTCGCCCAAAGTCGATTTTTCCACTCCTCCGCCTTCGTAGCAACAATCTCCGTCACTTGTCGGCCGCAAGGTGGTGCCTGGGCAAGAATCAATCCGGTGATGGTGCGACGTTTTTCCCGATGCAGTTTCCATATCCGATCCGTAGGGAAGCTCTCTTCCACGGTGAACGTCAAACCGTTCCGTTTCCCGTTCGTTTCTCTATCGCTACCTCTCTTAGCCACCCAGCGGCGAGTAGTCCAATTAACATTAACACCGCAGCCATATCACAGTCAGCCGTTTTTTCAAATCAACCGTTGATCGAAAGACGAAGTCAACAAAAATGTGTTGTTATAAGGATAGACCGGCCGTATTAATACCTTAAACTGGCCCCAATGTTTTACGTTTAAGAAAAACTGTGTCAAAACAACTCTGCTTGGGAAGCCCCATCAGGACCTCGTATTATTTCTTCGCAAGAGACGAACTAGCCCAGGAGGCTAAAGTCTCTTTAATAAAGAAAAAAAAAACCCTCCAATGCAATGTTAAACAACAAACACGACTCTCCGAGATTCGAAGGGACTCGAGAGTGTCCCTGATACTCGGACGACACACATCACTCGAACTATCGCTGCTTTGAACTGTACCTTATACCGGTACAGAGGTCAAATACGTGGCAAAAACAGCCAATCCACCAAACTGTCCATAACTTCGCTCAATAGAGAAGTACTGAGCTCTAGTTGAGCGGAAACTCTTCAAAACTAAGAAAAAAGCAAATGGCAATCGTCACAGTGGGCGTATCTGAGGAACCGGATGGTGGATTATACCACCGAAAGTTCGAGAATTTTACAGAATGAATGATTGACACCTTAATCAACTGTTTCTAATGTAGATATAACTCTATTATTGGGAAATGAACAATCGGTTTTGTTGAATAATGTGCAAAAAATGCTGCTATTATTTTGGTGTCCTAAAGTTAACGTGGACAGTCTTTTGCAATTGGTTTCCCACAATGTTTCAAAGAATATGTTTGTGAATAGTCAGGACCACTCTATTCTGCTATTTAACCTAGAAGCTAGCATAAGCATTTGCATTAGAATTGGCGTTTGCACACCTCGTGGATGGAGCTACGATGTGAAATAATTCGTTGAAGACAATGCATGTACCATGAAATGGAACCAGATACTAATACGTTTCTTCACGCAATAATCTCCACAAAGAGACTCCTCGATCGCTCATCTTGCCACGTCCATGCAACCGTTGGAGATAGGGAGGATTTGGTATCTACCTTAAGAAGACACGAGGAATCCACGTAGCCTTCTGTAGATATCAAATAGTTAATAGTTGAACAGAAGCCCTTGAGTGAGAACAGAAATTTATCAAAAATGCTCGTTGGGAGCATCCTGTCTAAGAAGGTTAACTGATGCTCCATGAATCTTCAAATTGTTGGGATTTTAGTATTAACGATAGTCCTAGCCTAATATGGCTTATGGTTATAGCGGCATTTCTTGCACTGAAAAGCGAAGAATGTCTGAGAATATAAGAACGGGTGGTGAGAGAAAATTTATCACATATCTTGGATTGCAGTAACAAAGATTCACCGAACAGGCTTTTTTCCAACATTGAAGGTATAATTCACGTCACATTATTACTCTAAACTGTCGCTGTAGCTATTTTTTTTCTGAGATTTTGCAGTGAATACTACTAATGTAAAAATATGTATCAAAATAAAAGAAGATTAAAAGATATCAGCGACCGTAGCTCTAAAAACAAAATGTTCAAACGAACAAACTCAATAAGTATCAACTAATGCAGAGTACGGATTTAGCCCTACGTAATTAGTGAAATAATAAACCTCGCAGATACGTACTGTCTTCGTAGAATTGGCAGATTAAAAATAAAACAGCTCCCACAGATTTCATAGACGTCTCGAGTCGTAGCCACAGCGATTATCATACAAAATCAGTCCGATCGCTTCTCAGATCAGTTGAGGTATTCACTCTGAGACCATGAAACAAACTTCACCTCATGATGGAATCATAGCCTTCTGTCGCATAGCCGTATGAATTTAGGGTTTTCGTCTAACTAACGCTTTGTTTTCATATCTGTCGGCAGCCTTACAGTGTAGCACAAGCAGTTGATTTTCTTCTAGAACCGAATCAAAAAAACATGCCCAAAACACAACAATGAATCCTAGAGGGTTTGAGCTGTTTAGTGGAATACCTGTAACTAGAAATGAGAAGAAAAATTAGTATTTTCCATTTAATTCCAACTACCTTTGCTTATCTTGACAGATACGCGTTTTTCGTCTACAATGTGCAGACTTCTTCAGTGACTCGTACTAATAACTCGACTTGACGACTTAGTACGAGACACTGAAGAATTCTGCACATTGTAGACGAAATACGCGTATCTGTCAAGCGCCATTTATAGTTACAACAATGAAGCTTATAATTCACTCTGGAGAAAAATAAACATAATGGCTGCCTTGTCAATTAAGCCAGATCTGCACTTTTCTACACTTGCACAGTCGTTTGAAGACCACAAATTTATAATGTATTCATCTAAACTTCAAAGAAAATTTAAAATAAAGCGAGAAAAAATGACATGAGAAAATGTGTCCCGTCTTAAGCTGAGAACACTACGATCCTCTATACTATGTATTATTAAACCAGAAGTTATCCAAATATAAACCTAAAAAAATTTCCGGACTTGTGTGGCATTGTAAATGCGTATTGTAATCTTTATTACATCAAAATTACTGATTTAATTAAAGAAAAAATACAATTTACTCTTTCCAACAGAGTGTTTAGTAGTCATTTAAATCAAAATCTACTGTCATCTCATATCGCTCATTTGCTACTGAGAATGGTTCCTGATAGCTCCTTCTACCAATGACTTTGCCATAAAACCCGCCCATCGTTATCATATTTCAATTAGAACCGTAAAAAAAATGACGAATCGCATATGAGACATACCCCCACCAGGGCACGTGCGTTTACCAACACACTCACGTACACTGATTGACGAGGAGACACATTCCCAACTTTTGGGATTACAGTGGCTCGAGTGTGGGCGGTGGGAGAGCAGATTTCCAAACAGGAATCGATTACAGAAATACAGAGATAAATTTAGCAGCGCGGATGGTTGGGCAATTTAGGCACCCAAGGGACAGCGATAGATGAACGGTTGCATCTGAAATTAACAATGATGGATTCATACTTTCATATGCAAATAGTATTGTTTCAGTTCACCAATACAATTGTGCTCGAGCTGTTACATTGTGTGTTGTGTTTTGAAAGTGGAGTCTTTCAAAAAACTATTACATTCAAAATGTTTGAGTATTTCTACTTTTGTGGTCCAATTGTTAAAATCGGATTCTTATTTTGAGGAACATGTTTAGTTTAAGATTCTTGAAAAGCCAAGAAACAAAAAGATTCGAGTATGTAATTTTATACGCGGCATGATGGAGAACTTTTCGATTTTGAATTAGGTTACTGCCGCTGGAAATAAATTTCAAATACAGATTCTTTTCGCGTACGGGACTCTTGTAAACAAAGACTTGTAAACAATCGTTGATTTCATGTAAATTTAACTCCAATAATGCAAACAAATTCTTTCCAATCGGAGAAATCATTCATCTATTCGATTTTAATAATGGTTTTGCGAAGAGCTTCAGGACTGTATTTTAGGGGTTTCCCTTGGTTTAAGTTCTCCTTGTACATTCATGCATACTTATGAATATGTATAAAAATCAATTTAAAAAAACAAACATTCACAAGAAGGAAGGCTGGTCCAGGCGATTACACACACAACCATACCATCTGACTTGTTAATCAAAATCGTTTTTATTTATTCTATAGTTAGGTTGGCACTAAAGCAGTTTCAAAAAATAACTAGCTATTAGTGGCTGTAAGTTGGTAGCCCAAATAGAACTGTTTGTTGCTGTTGAAAACCCTGTAAGTCCGTCACATCATTAGTAGAGCCTTGAAGGAGGCAAACAACAGAACAGAGTCGAAATCTTGGCGTATGCCAAGAAGTACGTCAACCTGCCTGTGTCAGTATGGAGAAGATAATACTCTTCAGGCGAAAGGAAATTTAATGTCAGGGTTTTAGATGGTCGAGTTATAGTTTGGATAATTGATGGAACCGCTTTGAAAACAAAAAAAAATGCGTGGAATTGTCAAACCTGGTGATTGGTCGCTTATGAATTCGGGTGGTAAATATGTTCGCCGTTGGAGTGGCCACTATAGTTTATTTAAGGAGGACTACACGGCACAGTGGTCGGAAATAGTCGAATCACGAACTTATGCTGTGTCCCAATACACGAATTAGTTTTAATATTCACATAAACTTGACAGTTGGAATCGATTAAGTCTGCTATTCGAACAAAGTTATTTCTGCCAGATGGGAACTCAATTTTGACAGTTACCCTACCGAAAGTTTGTTGATCATTAACAATGGGATTTTAATCGATTAATCGATTATTTACCATCTGTCAAGTTTAAGTTAAACTAAAATTCGTGAGTTCGTACACAGCTTTAATTGTATAGTGCCTCAAATATTAACTTTATACAAAAAGTATCTCCAGACAAATTGTTCACAGATAAGTTGCGCATAGTCTAGTAAATTCAAAAGAATGTCATCACCTACTGTATGATTTATAATGTATGATGTATGATATGTACTACCACCCATTGAAGCACGGAAACTAATTCCGATAGCAATGGGCTCTCTTCTCTGTTAGACTTGATCAAGCTTTAATAACCACTGATTATCCAAATCATGCCATTGTATGAATGGCAAAATCGAAATGAGTGGATCGGTAGGCAACATTACATATCCACAGGGATACAAAGACATACATATCCACAGGGATATAAAGAATCTCCTTCCAACAATAGGATTGAACAATTGAAAAGAATGTCATCAACTACTATGATAAAAGTATTTACTTTTTTTCCTTAAGATAGATATTTTTTGCAGCAAAGATGTAGATCTACTTACCTATATGTGAAACTTTGTCGTAGACAGACAAAAAAATTCTATGTCAAGTAGTTTGGAAGATATGAGTCGTTTTTGATGACAACCCCATTAACATTAGTTTTTATTAGTTAACTTTTCGTATCTGAATTTTCTGTGCAAATTATGATTCAAGCAAATGTAAACAACTTTGTATTCAACGATCATCATAGCGCCTCATACAAGCTCCAGAATCCTTGTTCGATATACGTTGCGGTACTTGCAGCTATATCGTACGCATTAGAGCGGATCGCCTCACTTTCCCCTGATCATTATTTCATATTTTCAGATAGCCTAAGTTCTCTGGAGGCTATTCGTTCAATGAGGCCGATGAAGCACTCGACGTATTTCCTGCGTGAAATACGGTCGTCACTGAGTGCTTTATCCAACAGCTCACACAATATCACTTTAGCATGGGTCCCTTCTCATTGCTCTATACCGGGTAATGAGAAAGCGGACTCACTGGCTAAGGTGGGCGCTATGAAAGGCGATATTTACGAGCGACAAATCGCCTTCAATGAATTTTTTACAATTGCTCGTCAGCAAGCTCTCATCAACTGGCAACAAAAGTGGAATGACGATGATCTGGGAAGATGGCTACATTCTATTCTGCCACAGGTTTCGAAAAAATCATGGTTCAAAGGGTTGAACATGAGCCGCGATTTTATCCACGTAATGTCAAGGCTCATGTCCAACCATTGTTCCTTAAACGCGCATTTCTTTAGGATTGAGCTCACAGCAGTTTGTGTGCCTGTGGTAATGGTTATCACGACATCGAGCATGTTATCTGGTCATGCACCTTATATCATGTGGCGAGATCCGACTTATGTGATTCCCCTAGGGCCCGAGGAAAACATCCTGCTAAACCAATAAGAGACGTTCTGGCCTGCCGCGATCTCGAATACATGAGGTTAATTTACGAATTTCTAAAACGGACCGTTTTGAAAATTTAGTAGCGGTTGGTCTTGTACTTTTCCAATTTTCCCCCCTCATCGTGGTTCCCCTTTTGTGCCCCCCCCCCCCTTCCACTTAGCCCCTTTTTTGCTCGTTTACACTCCGAGATCCAGAGCACTTGCTACAGTGCTACAGCTACAACAACAACAGTTCTCTCTCACGTTCCTTGCCCTCAATCCTTTTCCAAGTATCCAACATTTAAATATTGTATTCCTCGAGCAAGCCGCGAGTATTCGGCCCGTCCAACTTACATTAGTATTAAGAAAGCTAAATTTAAATCAACATAGATTAACGGCTCCGCAAAGCTAACGCATTTGAGCCTTGTCAAATAATTGGATTATAAAAAAAAATTTAAACAACACAAAATCACATATTTTGGTGCAGACAGTATGTAAATTAATGCATTCCTCACAAAAAAAGAACACTTTTTAACTTTACATTTTACATTTTACTGCAACTTTGACTGCATGTATGGGAGAAGGTGGAAAACTGAGAACCAAGAACAGCTACTTATATTGCAGGTTAGGCTGAGTACTTTGAAGTAATGAAGGTTTGGAAATTGTGTAAAAGTGTGTGTGTGTGTGTGTGTGTGTGTGTGTGTATGTGTGTGTGTATGTGTGTGTGTATGTGTGTGTGTGTAATCCCACGCTCACCGTCCGACAGTGATTTTATGGAAGAAAAATGTTTGCAGTTAAAGAACTGTTGTCGACTCGACCCAGGTAGCCCAGGAATTGGAAGGTGATAGCTCTGTTGGGTTCGAGTGACCCATTGCAGAATGCCTGGTTACTTACGTCCATTTCGAGGTCACTTTCACTTCACTTCACAACAAGCCCCACATAAACACAGTTCAAACATCAAATGGATATAGGTACTGTGCATACACTTCCATCATCAAATCTTATTGTTTTGATGATGGTACGTATTTAGCTGTATCGTTCAGATTCAGAAAGATCTCACCGGATATTGTTGATGATCTTCAGTCTTCATTTAAACGGCTTCCCTGTGATGCTAAAGGATGCACATATGTCTCAACAGAAGTAGCACTCTGTTATTCGGCAAATATTTTCACATAATCCTTTTCGAAAGGAACAGCCCAAATACAATTAGTACTTCACGCAAAATGAAAATCACAGGTAAAAAACACTTCCATAAAAAAATTTAACTTGAAAAATCACAATCATTGTTCAACGAGAAAAAAAAACTTCACAACTCTCCATCTGTACACCATGTGGTGAGTGAGTGCATCTGGAATTATATACCAGTCATTCACGCGCGAATGCGCGTTAGCTTCGTTTTTTTGCTTCTGACCAGCAAATGGCCGTTTTCTACGTTGCACTGGTTTTCTTTTTTCTCTCTCCATACACTGCCAACAATCAAAATCACCCGCTATGAGGCGACTCTATATCGACTTCTAAACTGCTTATAATCATCAAGTCACTCGCGACAAAGCGGAAAAATACTCTAATTTAATCATTTATGTCCGCGTGGCACAATACTAACAGCACTAACAAACACAACTAAGCTGCTATTAACTCTTTCTCCGGGTGCGGGGCGAAGAACAAAAAACGAAAAAAAAACGGGGAAACTCTACCGACCGTCACAAATTTTTGAAAGAAATCGATTAAATTCACTACAACTTACACAAAACACTGTCCTTTAGGTTGAATTTTGAATATATTTTTGATTTTATTTTGCGCGAAAAGGACGCAGCAAAAACAAAACACGTCAGTTTCCAAGCACGGCTTGCTGCGATCCATCTATGGGAAATTGTGTGAAAGTGTATTGAAATTCATTTTGAGTCTTTTCCTTTTATTCGACTACTAACACTATTGTTTTGCTATTGCGTACTTTAGAACAATACAATATATTGTACATTAATTGAATCAAAATGTCAACACATAAATAACAACTATCCTTCATCTGTATTGTTTTCACTGTTTGGAAATCTAGCATAACCGGCTAAGAATAACGATACAATTACTATTTAATAATATTCAATAACAACAAAATTTATTTCCGACATGATTCTTACTGTTGATGAATCAGACAAATCAAAGTGCACATTATTATTACAATAGATCTACCATACATCCTATATGCTAGAATTTTCGATAATTGTGAAACAATACAATTATTGGTTACTAACTCAAGTTTTTTTTCAGAAAAAGTGATATTTTCAATTTTTAAGATACATAACAACCACCTTGTTTTATTGTTCGATGCACATCTACCAATTTCAAATGTGATCTCTATTGTCAAAAACAGTGTCGTAATGTTATCTTGATCGTCGCGAACTAATACGATCAATTATACGTACTTTTTCTAGTTCGGGTATACTGTGCATCTTCAGGAATAATCTTTGTCTGCTTCCGACTTTACCAAACCGACAATGCGGTCGAAGAACCAATAGGGACAAATGAATCACAGGTCGTAATTGTCCATGATGTTTTCGTGTATCAGCCTCAATCCTTGATGACTTAATTGATCGCCTTCGCCTGCAGACAATTGTCCGATAAGAACACTAAAATGAAAAATTGATTACCGGCTCGTTAATACCCACAATCTTTGCAGAAACTTCCGCATTGTCAAAAAACATCAAAATAAATCAATATTCTACTAGAAAATGAGAAGATATATTAGTAATTTCCAATTTTATTTCAACTACATTTATTGCTTATCTTGACAGATACTCGTATTTCGTCTAAAATGTCCAGACTTCTTCAATGTCGTGTACTAATACAGAGTCAGAACCTAACCTGAGTCAGATACAAAAAAATATACTTAACATCTAACATGGCCTTTCTACGTTTTCGTCGTTGAAATAACCACCATGTGATACAATAACAAAAGGACGCCTACTTATTGTACCTACAAGGTTCATTGTCTAATGTACACATAGGAACACGGACTACTTGATCGTCATGTTTCATATTTTCCCATACAAACACCTCTGAATACACCAAAAACATATCTTCACTGATAATGACTACCCGTGCAAGAGACAACAACTAATGAATACCTAATTTGCTACTTGATAACTGGCCTTGGTATTAAAGAGCTCAGATTAAGAGGTAAAATACCTGAACAAAATACCTTAAAACTGCAAGCAAAATATCTCTCGAATAACAAAACTTGTAATTTCGAATACCTCGGAATACCTGCGAGGTACTATTGTGGTATTGTCTTACCTCAATTTGAAATTCGCATAACATTGTGGGAACAATTTTATGGTATTATCCTCAGGTATTTTACCTCTTAATTTGAGCTCTTAAATATTCAAGTATATTCGATAATAAATGCTTCTCACATGTTTAAGCTGCTTTTCAAAATTTAGGAGGCATGCTCGTTTCTGTCTGTAAAAATTAAAAACTTGTGATCATTCAACGTGATCGTACTCGAACTCATTTATGAATTGGCGATTCCCAACTTCAACCTTCACAAAGTACTAATTCTAAGTCTCAATATAAGTAGCTGTTCTTGGTTTGCCACCTTCTCACCTATATTTAAGTTTTAACGAAAACATGTGATTTTGTGTTTTTTACATTGTTTTGAATCAAGCACCAAGCACAAACCAAAGCTTGTGATTGAATGTTTGTCCATGGAAAGCATAAATATGGTAAATCCACAAACCTAATCGAACATTTGTACGATGAATATAGTCGAGAAGTCATTATCTCATTTTGTTCAACTAAAATCAGCTGTTGGAAGGGATGTTTTTCTGGCAGAAATTATGCAATATGTAGCCGAATTATACCAAGAAGCCAGGAGGAACTGATCAAATAGAAATGAGGACATACACATAACTAAAAAAGTCTAACCAAAAAATGTAGTTTCTATATCTATTCTGATAAATTCTGCTTACTAAATTCAAACAATGTGAAGTTTTCTTAATATTAATATGTTTAATGGAATGATTTTACTTGTGAAATAAGCTTTGAAATAAATGTACTACCACATGGTAATAACCTGTTTGAATTTTGCACCACAGAGTACACATCTTGATAATTTTACATACCACGCACTGCGCTGTTCGGGACATTGCTGTGATAAAACGTCCTTTTTCGCTCTCCACTCCACTTCTGCAGGTAGCCGTCACCACCGTAGCGGTGGCCAAATGTTGTGGATGGTGATCCACAACGAGTCTGTAATCGCAATTTGAACGAGACACAAATAATGGGATAATAATAGGACTCTTGAATGCGGTTGGTTGCCAGGTTGACGACATCAGTTCGTAGTTTTTGTGTACCCAACACTCCAGTTAGATGGTTTAGGTGAAGTTTGTTAATGTCACTCTTTCACCGTAATTTGCCGTGTGAAAACACTGGCCTTCTGGCCGTAGTCTTCCGAAGGTCCTCATTGAGATCGACTAGCCCTGCTACAACAAACCATCACCTAGGCTATTCTCTCGGGGCAACTTGCTGAGAACAGTCCTGTAGACATAGGTAATCCTTGATGGTGGGTTCTTATCACATTACATAACATTACATTAAAATTTACGGTTATCACGTAATCGGGTCAATAGAAATGTTAATAAATAAGGAAAGCCATTTCTATATTGAAATAGAAAATTTAGCCACACTTAAAAATACTTATTATAAACATTTCCATACTTCAAACAGTTGCTAACAGAATTGTTTTAACATCATTTGTTAGACGAAACTCAAGGCACTTTTCTCAATCAGATTCAAAGTAGTGACATTCACAACGTCTGCTGTATATGCTTCCCAAATCAAACTGTAATTTTCGACATAACCTACATTCCCAACTCTGCAAGCAACGAGCTCCATCGAAAGCACCCTCACTATTCCAGCAGCGTGGCCATTAGGGTGGTTCACAGTTTCGATTCCGCACCACGTCACTCAATTCATTGCAAATCAGGTCCTGCTTCTCGTCTCTCAACTTGAGTTTAATTACAACTCTGGTAGCACTGGCCCTTTAAAGTTTTTATGGGTATTGTTATGGGAAGACCAAACATTTTGTTATAATCCCTTTTGTTCTTTGGTGCAGTAGTATGTACAAACATCTTCTATCTGTGCTTATGAGACATTTTTTTTCAGCTTAAACTTTGCCGAAGACGATTGCACATCGGCGTAATTAGATATGACATATTACATCGTAGCAAGAAGCAAGTCTCATGTGAAGAACGGAGGGAAAACCCAAATCTACTATATCATTCAGCATCCAAACGTGGTTTGAACGTGGTCTTCGACAATGTAATTGATTGAAAGATTTCTCGTAAGCAAAGATAGCAACTCTTCAACAAACAGTTACTCGGATGCGATCGAAAAGTTTAGTTATCCAATAGCAGTTTTCATAGACACTTCATAAAGTTCGAGTTTGCAAACAATCGAGCTCAAATTTTGCGAGAAAAGTCAGGACTTGATTCGTATCCGATTTACTGGCTAGAAACTGAATCAATACTTTGAACCACCCTAGTCATGGCCATGGGTTTTGCTTTATGCATCATATCCTATCACAAAAAGGCGGAAACGAAAAAGGAAATATGCATAAAACTATCACCAGCCACCGTGGTAGGCTCACACAGGCCATTCGACCTACCGGATGATTGGGTGGAATTTCAAATGGCGTTCGTTGCCGCTGTCGGTCCCAAGGGCGTACACAGAAGGGATATGAAGGGTGACATCCGCAGATGAATCCAGAGCCCGCTATGGTTAATGTCGCTGTCGTCGTTGTTTGCTGCGGTCTGCGTTGCTTCTGCCACGAGAGCACCAACAAGAGGCGAATTGATGCCATCCTTTCGGGCTGCACTCGTTTCAACGAACATCCTGCCACCCCACCATAAATCATTCTGAGAATTCATGTTGAGGCGGATGCGGATCAGGAAATAGGCGGGTGGATATTGCAATTGTAAAATTTAGGTCAATTATCTCCGATTACGATGAGCGATGCCTCAATTCGATCTGGGTCTTAACGCGATGTTGTAGATGTGGAGAAAATTACGATATTTGAGAGCGTGGTTGTCATCGTTTACTAAGAAAATGTTTTAATCTCTTTATTTCCAGGTTGGCAGCGGCTCAAGAAGCGGCGCTTGCAGGTCAGGGCTCCAACGGGGGCCAGTTCGGTCGCAAAGGAGGCCACTACTTAGCTGATAAGATGGGTGGCCCCAACAGTCAAGGGGGCCAGCCTCCGTCCGGGGGTGGGCCCACTTCCCTATTCATCCTCTCCGAGGACAACATCATTAGGAAGTAAGTATGAAGCAACTTAGTAGTTAGATAGTATGGTGCATAAATTCAAATGATTATTTGGACAGCCGGCTGCATTTAGAATTAAAGATTGCATATGTGGTAAAAAAAACCTGATTTATTGCTTAAATCAGGGCTGTTGTTTGAAAGATAGCTAACCATTTCATTGTTAACACCTACTTATGCTTGAATGAGATGATTTTTACGCGTCTATTAAAATGCATATTTCTTGTTGTGTATATTAACCAGGTAATCGATAAGCATAAGCATATGCAGTAAATCAACTCAAAATCTATTTTACAGATGCAACAAACATTATGTTTAGCATTATATCAGCATCTTGAATACTTTCTGTTGTAAAGTTGGATTTTAAATGCTACAAAAATGCTTTTCGCCTGTAATAAGCATTTCGAATGCAAAATAACATTGATGAAGCATTATCATAGCATTGCAGTAAAGTAGCAGTATATTGGTCCAAAAACGACATTTATGTTGCATTTAAGGTGACTTAATTGCTTGATAGACTGCCGTTGAGACGCTTTGGAACTGCGTATTAGTTACCTGGTAGTACGGGGCTGAAGTTTGTCAGACTTCAGGTTTTATAAAACCTCAGTAAGCACGACTTCGGGCAGCAATCATGCTTCGAGTTTCCCGTTGCATTTGATATCCGATCACTGTTTACGATAATGAATTCTTTTTCTAGTTTTTATCGAAAGTATCAGTGCATCACTAATCTAACGGAATACTTATCGAACGAAATCAATCTATCAATAAAATCTTTCCTGATTCCTCCCTCAAAAGGAAGATTTATATTCAGGCTGAACAAAAAGAAACTTTTGGCTGACATTCAGCTCTCTTAGAACAAGCCATTTTATAACGCATTGCATGCCCAAAATATCAACGACAATGTGCTGAACGGTTCCATATGAGATGCTGAGATCGCATGGAATGACGATGTTCAAGAATAGGTTTCCTAATAATTGCCAAGTTTTTGATAGTAATCGATGTTCAAAGGCGTCAGGTACGTGGCAACCACTTCACGACCACTTTTTTACTTTTTATATCATTCGTTTGCTCTGGTTTTCTAAATAACAGACTTTTAAAATGCTTTCAGTATCATTTTCAACGATTACGCACCAGAAATTGTCTAGGAAATACATTATTATAATCAAACTATTCGTTCTTCAAAATGATTCATAGTGAAATGTGCCAAAAAACACCAAGTTGTTCGATGTAAACAGCTGCCAAAAAAAGTTAATATCTGGCAAAGGCAATTCATTTGAAGTACAAATTCCCAGAGCTTTTAAAGCTTTGTGTACATGGATGAGTAATTTTATAATTTTGATTATACTATTTTATTCGGCCTATTTCCTCACATGGTGACAATCACCGACGCCAGGAAGACGACTTCACCACCTGGACCCTGCCTACCGACTCATGAATATGAGCCGGGACCAACGACTTTACTTCCCTTCCGAAGGAAGACGTGACCAAGATTTTTTCACCTCAGAAAAACCACCGACGTCGACTGGGATTGAACCCAGACCCACTGGGGTGCCAAGGTGCAGTCACGCTTACCCCTACACCACTGACGCTGGCTTTGATTATCCTAGCCATTTGGTTATCTTCGACAAGCTCAAAATTGCTATTTTGAAAAATCCACTTACAAGGCAAATATTCAAAATTTAAAATGTCATAAAGGGTGTATTCAATAAAAATGGCACACACATATATAGTCACCAAAATTAAACTGATAATCGGATTTTCTTGAAATTTTCAGGGAATGAAGAACTACTAATGAGTTTTGATTTACAGCATTTGTTTTATTCAATTTCGTCTCCCATCCCGAATGCCCGCACCTTCCTTTTCACTCCACCCATCAAATTTTGTGCAACCGATTTTCCAGTGTTTTTGTTGTTTTTACCCAAATTTTCTTCAATTCTAGCTCTGTTTTTATAGTTTTGGGATGTTTGCGAAGTTCCGTTTTCATAATTTCCCAGAATTTTTCAATTGGACGAAGTTCCGGTGAATTTGGTGGGTTCATATCGTTTGGCACAAAATTGACTCCGTTGGCTCGGTACCACTCCAATACGTTTCGAGCGTAGTGGCAGGATGCTAGATTAGGCCAAAACAGAGTTGATCCTTTGTGCTTCTTAATGAATGGCAGGAGACGCTTCTTAAGGCACTCTTCCGTGTAAATCGCACCGTTTATTGTTCCGGAAGTGATGAAGGGAGCACTTATTTCACCACATCCGCAAATCGCCTGCCAGCTTAGAAACTTCTTTGCAAATTTCGATAGTCTCTTCTTCCGAACATCCTCCAGAACATCGAACTTCGACTTGGCAACGGGAAGTTGACGGAAGTCGGCCTTGACGTATGTTTCGTCATCCATCACGATGCAACCGGATTTGGTGAGCAGCTTCGTGTAAAGTTTCCGGGCACGGGTATTCGCAGTGATGTTTTGTTTTTCATTCCGGTTTGGGGCTTTTTGCACTTTGTAAACATGTAACCCAGCACGCTTCATGGTTTTCTGCACAAAACCGACTGACACCTTAGACTTTTTAGCGACATCTCGAATTGACATGTTTGGACGGTTCTTGAATTGTTGTACGACTTTCCTGGCCATTTTACTGTCCATTGGACCACTTTTACGACCACTCCCTTCCTTCCTTTGGACACTCAGACGCTCTTTGAAGGTTCTTATTACACGAGACACAGTTGTATTTTCAATTCCAAGCCTTTTAGCAATCCACCGGTGGGACACCCCTGGATTTTGATTGTGAGTGCACAAAATTTTCTCAAGGACAATTTCTTGTTTCGACGACATGACTGGAAGTACTGAATGTACAACTATGAAACTTGGCAGATGTAAATAATACACTATGGATAAGATCTACTTAAATTTCTAGGTTTTTTACTCATACGATTCAAAAGTTACAGAAGATTTTCTGTGTGCCATTTTTATCGAATTCACCCTTTATTCACATTGAACTGAGATAAGCATAGTTTTATTCCAATAGACATTACATGGTTCCTATATTCAATCACACATTTTTAATGTCATGAAAATCGAAATGTTTAATATTAAATAAACATACACTGGAACCCTTACCGGGGGTTGGTGAGTTGAATTGATTAGTTTGAGCAGATTCTTGGTCAAAAATAACCCAACAAATGTGTAATAAACAGAATTTTAGGAATGTTAGAGGTTTAATATCATCTGGACTTTTTTAGATCGGATCGGATCGGATCGGATCGGATCTACTATTCCCGGTACAATGGCAGCTTTTCGCATCTATAGCTTGCACAAATAGACAATACGATCGGAACCCATCATTACCGATGCGCCTTCTGATCCAAAGCCCATACGCTTTTTGTAATCGGTGCCATCTGGAAATGTTTTACAGCTGCGTGTAATATGTATAGGCACTGCAAGATTATATTAGAGATAACAAAAAATCACGTTCCAAATTACTATGCTTCGAATAGCAAAAATCACTATCCAGCACATGATTCTAACTTTTTTGAATTCCTCAGCGTGACGGCATAAACATTCTTCTGAATTGGAAAAACAGTATTTTTGCAGAATTCCCTGCCGGATTTTCTGCCGAAATCAGTGAAGCAATCTCTTGTAGAACTCTAAAACAAACACTTCTCTAGCGGAATACTTGAAGAAATTATTTAAGTATTTTCTGAAGAACTATCTGTAAGAAACCTTGCAGACATCCTGGACAAAATTTAGGAACTAATTCTACATAAAACCCTTGTGGGTTATGGAATTCATGCAAAAAATACTTCTAAGATTTCTCCAAGACATCAGGATATTCTTCAAGAATTACTTCAGGAATTCCCTTATAGTGTTGTACGATGCAATGCCGGAAGAAACTCCCGGAAGAATCCCTGAAAGAATGCCAACCAGTGTTTGCCTATTTCGTATATCACCGCATGGTTCACATGCTTTTTGTTCGTGAATGATGATAGATAAATCATTTACTCCTGTGTGACTTGCCTAATCCCATTTGCTACGAATCATCGCACAAAAGAACTTTGTTCTCTAGTCTTCAGTGATAAATACGATGTCAAAGTAAGTTCTGCTGCTGAACGTTCTTGATGAGGATTATTTTTGCTCTTCTGTATTCCGTTTTCGTTATGTATCGGATCAGTTTGTGAAACTTTTGTGCCAATACTGTTGCGTACACAGATTGGTTCATATTCAGCTGGTATAAATGAACGTGACCACATTGGTTCAGTGTCTGCTGCCTTTGATGAACGAAAAAACTACAAGGCACATCCCAATGGGGTTGTGCGCAAAGGTGACGTAGGACTACGCAGCAATGTGCAATCTAGATCGCTGGATTGTTTGAACAGTGGCCGAAATCGGTTTCGTTCCAAATCTTATTCCCATAAACAAAAAGTGCGCACTACAACCTTACTTCTTTGATTTTGCCTGACTTGCTATCTACATTTATACATCTTGCTTTCACTGGAAATAATATCTATGTCATATGATATCAAGATACTCTATATCCCGTAATATACCTTGTAGTACGAATGGGTTATTAGTCATTTGAGACAATTTCGGCACACGAAAGATATTTTTCGCAATCGACCACCCGAAGCCCAGCCCCGTAGTACTCCCAAAGACATATCAACTTGCTTTTCCAGTTGTTTTGGTGGCCCTGAAAGGGGCCATTTAGAGTTCAAGGTAACAGCTACTGCTACCACCTCATTGCGTCATGAAGCTGGTTTACTTGGCCACGACTTCTGTTCGCAGCAATGCCATGTTCAGCCAAGGCGCGGTAATGGAAATTTCAAACAGCACAAGAGAAAAAAAATCAACCAAATAAACTCTTTAGTTGGCAAACTGATTTGGCCGTCCTGAAATAGACGGATTTAGTTGACGGGGGAGGAACATGGTTCGCGATTGACCTTGGGCTTTCTCCTTGGGCTTTCTCCTTGGTCTTCTTGGATTAGCTCCCCGTCGTTGCGGGTGACCATCTACAGGTGACATTAGATGATTCTTGTCTCGTTGTTGTCAAGGTTGCCAACTCGTAGGTTTCAGCAGCCATATTTTTCTCAGCGAGGTTGACGGGAGCATCTGAACAACGACTTTTCGTCAGTGTACCCTCCAGAGTGCTTGCTGCCGCCAACTGCGTTCCTTCAGCAGATCTTGCTCGCACAGCTCCACGATTGCCGAAAAACTAAATCAAAATGCGATGGTGAACCCGTCATATATTCATGGTTGCCTAGGAGACGTTCCTTGCTTAAAAATGAAGTCTGTGCTCGAAAAGAACTGTGTATTTGGTAAAATTACTCTGAAAAATCGACATTACAAGACATTACCTGTATATACATTATTTTCAATAGCTCAATGTTGAAAATCAACTACATTCAATATAAAAACTGATGCGTCGAAGTATTTCAAATAGATTGGTGTAAAGATATTGAAAATCGGTCTTGAAATTAATTCGTGATTAACGTTCAAAATCCAAGCATATTTCGTGACCTTCGAAATTTCCGTACTCGCAACGTGTACTTCTGTATTGAAAACAAAAACGTTAATCAAGCTATTTTATTTTATTCTTTCTTCAAGAATATTTCTAGTTGTTGATTAATTAGGGCCAAATTTTAAAGTCATCCTTGATGTCTCTATCAAATGAAAACTCTGTACACTAAAGGGTGTCCACAGTTAAACTGCATTACTTTAAAATCGTCCTCAAAACCAAGTCTCTCAACCGATTTTCTTGAAATATTCAAGGAATAAAATACAATGTATCATCTTGAATTGAGTATTTTTATTTAACTGTATTTCTTTACCAAATCCAAAAGCCCGAACTTTCTTCTTAATACCACGCATCAGATTTTGTACAACGCTTGAACGGACATTTTTTTCCACTTTCAACCATTCAACTTCAACATTTCCTGTTCTGTAGTGACAACTTTAGGGTGCTTACGAAGTTCGTGCTTCATTATTAGCATTGACGTTTGCACACCTCGTGGATGGAGCTACGATGAGGAATAATTCGTTGAAGACATTGCATGTCACCATAAAACGGATCAAATAACTGATACGTTTCTTCACACAATAATCTCCACAAAGAGATTCCTAGATCGCTCACCTGGCCACGTCCATGCAACCGTTGGAGATAGGGAGAATTTGGTATCTACCTTAAGAAGACACGGGGAACCCACTTAGTCTTCAGTAAATATCAAAGGGAAAGGGAAATGAATAGTCGGAGAGAATAGTTGAACAGAAAGCCCTGTTTGGTGCACAGAACAAAAAAAAAAACAAAGTATTAAAAAAAAAGTCGTTGGGAGCATCTAATCTAAAAAGGTTAAGTGATGCTTCATTTCTCGTCAAACGGTTGGGACCTAAGCATTAACTAAAGTCCAATCCCTATATGGCTTATGGTTATAGCGCCATTACTCGCTCTCTGAAAAGAGAAGAATGTCTGAAAGTAGAAGAACGGGGGATGAAAGAATACGTATCTGATTTCTTGGAAGTGCTAAAAAAAAAATGAAGGTGATCATAAAAGCGTTAATTTATAATTCTGCATTACAATGATATACGGTAAATTCCGAAAAGATAGAAAGAGGCATTCCCTGTAGTTCGTATAAATGTGACCAGGCTATTTGAGATGCCACTGTAAGTTTCATGTTGTTTTTCCGCTGCATAGTTGCTATATCAAAGTAACATCTCCCTATGATTTGCTATAATTTGAAAGTCGGCTGTCGTATACTACATATATTTAAATTATAATTTATGAACAATGAAAGAATTGCCACGCCAATGAAAACTGCACCTCCTGTCGTGTCCCTTAACTACTTGATGTCAGTGTCTACAACTGTTTCTAGCCTCGTCTAAGCGTAAATTGCGGGATAGCCCACCGGTAGCACTTCTTTCATTCTGAGTTCCTAAATGGGCCCCTCCGCATCCCACAAAACCACAATACTTATGGCCACGGTCTAGAAGTCCACTGCATAGGAAATTCTATGACACAGTTCAAACTTCCACCTCAAATTGAATATTTATTTTTTTCAAAAATTGAATAAATCTATCTATGATTAAATTTTAGCAACCCGCCAATATCACACTCAACTTTAGTGCCTGTATACATGCGTGCTACGACGTGGCTATTAAATAGAAAGAGGAACGAGGTGTGATAATATCACTACTTTAGTGTGGCTGGACCTTTGGTTCTCCCACGAATGGTTCATTAGAGTGAAGGTCATACAATGACATTACCTAGCGACATCTATCATCCAATGAATCAATCACGTGAGATTAGGCCCTCCCACCAGCGTCCAGGCACAAAAATCCAGCCATGGAAGGAACTAACCAGGATGTGTTGATCAAATGTTGAAAGTATATCTAATAAAAATTGAATTTCGAATACTTGTGTAATATTCTTACTGAAAACTGGATCCGTCCATACTATACTGGGGCAGTCTTTAAGGCAACTGTAAGGATGCTGTTGAGCCACTCGAAGAGTAATCGTGGCTTTTTATTGAGAAGACCAGGAATTTTTCAACACTGCATGGAAACCAGTTTGGATAATTGGTGATGATTTGTCCGGAGAAATTTAGGTGACCGGCAGAAGCTGCTTTCCATTATCTTCGTTCGAGCTGCATCTGTTCAATAAACCGTGAGTTTGAACATCAGATCTGAGATCGATGGGTCCAATGTAGTTAGTTATTCACGTGAAACCAAAATTGCAGATTTTTGGTGAATAAATCAAAAATCTGAAATGGATAATATACATTTAGAACACTTTCTGCATTACGATTGAAAACTTCAAACGTTATGACGTCAAAGCGGTGTATCAGAGTGAGACAGAGGTGAAGCTTGCCAAGTAAAGTAAAACCCAAGGTTGGGCCTGAACTACATCAACATATTTAGACCTTCAATTCCACATGTTGAATGGCCCAGGTTGTCTGGATCATCATGAACATCTTAAATATCATAGCTTAGCTTAGTTTTGCTGGATCCTGTATACCATTTATGAGAAGTGGCAGACAACCACTTCCATAACACTGCGCAAGGCACTCCACTTTGTTCTCCGTGTTTTGTTCTTTGCGACTTTTGATAATGTTTTTCTCAACCACTCAGTCAATGTAAGCCCTGCTATAATTTTCACCATTAATAGAATGTTATTTCACGATCCACAAAATTCAACGACAACGACTATTTTTTTTATCGAATAGAGAACGCGACCGGTTTGGTTCCGGTTGACTTCCAAAACATTGCTTCATCACAGTTAATTTCAAAAACTACTTTGGATACGACTGTTAGTTGTAAAGGGTGTATTCGATAAAAATGGCACACAGAAAATCTTCTGTAACTTTTGAATCGTATGAGTAAAAAACCTAGAAATTTGAGTAGATCTTATCCATAGTGTATTATTTACATCTGCCAAGTTTCATAGTTGTACACTCGGTAGTTCCAGTCATGTCGTCGAAACAAGAAATTGTCCGTGAGAAAATTTTGTGCACTCACAATCAAAATCCAGGGGCGTCCCACCGGTGGATTGCTAAAAGGCTTGGAATTGCAAATACAACTGTGTCTCGTGTAATAAGAACCTTCAAGGAGCGTCTGAGTGTCCAAAGGAAGGAAGGGAGTGGTCGTAAAAGTGGTCCAATGGACAGTAAAATGGCCAGGAAAGTCGTACAACAATTCAAGAACCGTCCAAACATGTCAATTCGAGATGTCGCTAAAAAGTCTAAGGTGTCAGTCGGTTTTGTGCAGAAAACCATGAAGCGTGCTGGGTTACATGTTTACAAAGTGCAAAAAGCCCCAAACCGGAATGAAAAACAAAACATCACCGCGAAAACCCGCGCCCGGAAACTTTACACGAAGCTGCTCACCAAATCCGGTTGCATCGTGATGGATGACGAAACATACGTCAAGGCCGACTTCCGTCAACTTCCTGGGCAAGAATATTTCGTTGCCAAGTCGAAGTTCGATGTTCCGGAGGATGTTCGAAAGAAGAAACTATCGAAATTTGCAAAGAAGTTTCTAATCTGGCAGGCGATTTGCGGATGTGGTGAAATAAGTGCTCCCTTCATCACTTCCGGAACAATAAACGGTGCGATTTACACGGAAGAGTGCCTTAAGAAGCGTCTCTTGCCATTCATTAAGAAGCACAAAGGATCAACTCTGTTTTGGCCTGATCTAGCATCCTGCCACTACGCTCGAAACGTATTGGAGTGGTACCGAGCCAACGGAGTCAATTTTGTGCCAAAGGATATGAACCCACCAAATTCACTGGAACTTCGTCCAATTGAAAAATTCTGGGCAATTATGAAAACGGAACTTCGCAAACATCCCAAAACTATAAAAACAGAGCTAGAATTGAAGAAAATTTGGGTAAAAACAACAAAAACACTGGGAAAATCGGTTGTACAAAATTTGATGGGTGGAGTGAAAAGGAAGGTGCGGGCATTCGGGATGGGAGACGAAATTGAATAAAACAAATGTTGTAAATCAAAACTCATTAGTAGTTCTTCATTCCCTGAAAATTTCAAGAAAATCCGATAATCAGTTTAATTTTGATGAGTA
>JASCZW010001336.1:0-181443 GCA_034211315.2 Aedes japonicus | reverse complement strand
CGGTAGGGGTGTGTTGGTAGATAAAACTGTGTCGAAGACACTCAAAATTATTATAGATCAAAAGTACACACCAAATAATCATAACTGATTTCAGCAATAGCTTTTGCTGGAAACACATCAGCAAAACATTTGTTACTGATATACCAGTAGTTCTCAAAACAAATAACTGAAAAGCAGCATCGATATTTACTGAATATCCTTCAGCATTCACATTTATGCTGTTAACCAGTATTGTTTTCCACATTTTGTGGAATCCAGTATTATTTACCGAAAATCAGCAAATATTTGCTTACTGATTGTAAATCAGTAATTAATATTAACTGAAGACCAGTAAACTATTTTACCTGTCAATTTGATGGATTGCTGGTAAAAACGAAAGAAGTTTCGTTTCTTTTTATTCTACAAATGGAGTTCTTAAGTTCAGACCCAACAGCTAAACAGGTAAATAACGATGTTAACAAACCTACATCCAACAATACACAACCGTAAGTAAAATAATAAAATGCAAATTGATGTTCATTAATTGTTTTAATTTTCTTCTCCCGGAAATCAATGCTTTTCATATAATGTTAAAGGCACACAATTTTTTAACTTTTAATTTGATCCATCGTTTGTCAATTATTTATCGTTCATAACAGCGGTTGAGTTAAAAATTTCGACCACTGATAACCCATGGGTTTCTTTCTGAACTGAAATAAATAAAAATCTTAGTTTATTAAATAATAAATTAGCAGAAAACGTGTTTTTATTAAAATAAAAAGAAAACAACATATACTGGGCTGTATTTTCTTAGGTATTTTCAGCAATACTGTAAATTACCGAAAAAACAGCAAAATTATTTGTTTTGATCTGCTGCTGGTTTATCCAGTAAATTTAAAGCACTTTGCTGAAGGCTCAATCTGTCACCAAAGACGTAGTAAGAGTTGGCGGCGCCCCTGGCAAACCAAGAAAATGACGCCCCAACTCATATTGCTTTTTGCATGTTTCAGATTTCTGAAACTACGTTCACACGATGCCACTGTAACTGGAAGCGTTAAAAACATCGTAGGGTCGTTTCAATGTTAGGATAAACATATTGGAGAGAATATCCAAGGATACAGTTTAATATATCTAACAGAGTAGAAGAGCTCAGGTCAGGCAACATCTCACCAATATGCCGTTTAAAAACTTCTATTTCTGAAGCAAGCTCTACTATATCAATATCAGTAGCATACTTTAGGCCAAAGTCTGCTGCGACCTCCTTCAATTGTGAAATAGTCCGTCATTGATGCTCCATGCTGCTCCATTTGTTGCAGTATTTTGTCAAATACCGAGCCTACTTCCCACGTAAACCTGTTTTCACTCGATAGAGAAGCTCGATTATCTGTGGTGTCAGCGGTTTTTCTCATTTTAGGCTGTCGTTACTCAGAAATCGTTGTCGATGCCAAGTTCAATGCATTTTTCTTTTGCATACTTTATTGCACGTTCAACTACATCAATTTTCATTACGTCGAATGATATTTGTAAACCTCTGATTAGTTTACTGGCCACGTGTATGGTGATGATTTTCGAATGTAGGTACTTGTTCACTTTGTCGATGTTAATCAATATTTTCTTCCATATGTCAAGAAGACATAGAAACTTAAAATCAATTAGTTTTAAGAGAACTTGCACTAGTGTACCGTGGCACTATTATATTTAGTCGCTCAGAATGTAAAACTCAGAACAAATTGATCTCTTAAGAGCAGACAATGCTTGTCGTTTAGACGACCATTATGTATCAGAATGTCCTTTCAATGATATTCACAAAGACTATTTAAGGGCACTCCATCGCGTAGTTGAATTACTAAAAATTTGAAAATTTCTTGTACAGTTTCAAAGAAAGTTATCATTATAGGAGTAGAACTGGCTGCATGAACTCCGACAAGATTTAAACTGTGGGGAGCGCAAGGAACAAAACCGGCTTTATTGGTAATCTGATTAATTCTGACCTGTGCTCCATTTTTAGTCCCCGACATATTATTAACCGAGCTGCTCATAATATATATTTAACGATAGGTACGAATACTCTCGGTAGGTGCATGCGTAGTTGTTTAGGAGAGCGCTGTATGCAGTGATTCTAGAAAGAAGCCTGACTTTGAACATCTATGGACAAAGGAAAGCGCGAAAATTAAAGGATTAAATGAGCGTGCCTTTCGTAGTTAGCATGTTATGTACATCAGTACACGGGTAATTTCTGTACAAATAATTTTTTAAAGTGAATTGAACAAATTTAATCAAAAGTTTGTCAGTACAAAATTTTGCAATACAGCGCCCCTGGCAGGGGCCACTTTCACCATGACCTCACTACGCCCCTGGCTGTCACTATTTTGAATATCAGTTTTGTGGTTGATCAGTAATCTTGGTTTTTCTGTATACATTGCTGAAATTATAGCACAAAAAAAATCAGCAAAACTTGGTGTGTAGACTAAAATTTTAAATGGTAAGTGATAATTGCCCGCATAATCACAAACCATTCCTGGACCATTGCCCATATTGTTGACGACCGTTTCCTCTTTTGTAACGACATTTACTCTTATAGTTGACAACTATATAAACTAACAATCTCCTATATAGTTTTCGCAATATGTCATATTAGTGTGAGTGTTGCCAGAAATGAATTTATCTTCCACGTGGTGGCAAGTGTTATCACATGGTGGCCATCAAACCCACCACCAAATTCATCACCAAACTCACCATCAAACGAACCATCAGATTCACCACCAAACCCATCATCAAATTCACCATCAAAATCTTTAACAGACTCACCACCATACTTACTAAGTCATCATCAAACTCATCAACTCATTCAGGAGCATGAGATTTATTGCTTATCTGTTTTCATTTGGCTGAACACACTTTGCTGTATAGCCCCTACCCCTTATCCAAGAACCCTTTATCCTTTTAAACCGCCCTATGTTTGTCCTAGAGAGTTGAAGAGTACGTGTACAAAATTTGGTTAAAACGATCCACGCGTTCTTAAGTTATTGAGGGTCGTATATAAAAAACGTACAAAAAAACAAACATTGATTTTTGTAAAGAAGATATATAGACTGATATCAGGAGGGCGTATAAAATAAACATTCTGCGGTATATCGTACTGTGCCATAAAAATGGAATTAAAATCTTGGGAAGAGCAAAGGGTGATGACCAATTGGTTGGTCACCACCAAGTGTTTTCAAAACACGTAACGCTGGTAGATCACCTTTTCGTGGTGCGTTACGGGGTATCAGATCTACCACCGAACCCTAGTCCTAATTAATTCAAACTAGGGAACATATTTGTTTTTGTAGTCAAAGGAACGTATAATAGTCCTTACTACATTTTATGTCTTGTGAAAAGTGACAATCTCGGGTTGCGCCACCGAGGATGAGCTTGGAATACAGAAAACATGGTTAGTCTTCATTTATGTGAATTCTCAATTAATATTTGATGTTCTAAAGTTTGAATTGGTTAGGACTAGGGTTCTGATGCATGGTCAGTATCGGAGTTATTGTTTGATTTGTTGCAATGAATCCGGTTTTGACTGATAAAGGGGCGCGCCTTTGAAGAGTGCTATCGCTCACAAAGGGTTTAAACAGCGGAAACTTTCAATTAAACCTGATTCATTGCCAACAAACAAACAATGATAACTGTAACAACACCGAATACTTCATCATTTCTCAATAGTGATGAAATAACTCGACATGCACTAAACAAAGGATACGGGATATACTACAATAGATCAAATTGGTCCACTGGTCGCAGTAGTTTATGTCCCGAACAGAGGAAAAAAAAACGGAACCTTTTCAAACGAAAAGGTTTATAATTCCAAATGTTTCTTCTTCTTATTTAGCATTTCAAGCTTATTACTTTCACAATTAGCTTATTGCTTGCTCTCAAATTAGTGTTCTAGATGTACTTCCACATTTATTAATTGAGAGCTTTCGATGCCAGGTACCATTTTCGCATTAGTATGATTGTGTGGCAAGTACAATCATACGCTATGCCCAGGGAGTCGAGAATTTTTTCTTAACGAAAAATTCCTAGACCAGACCGGGAATCGAACCCAGCCACCTCCAGCATGGTGTTGCTTTGTAGCTGCGCCTTTACTGACTGAGCTAAGGGAGGACCCAAATGTTACAATTAGTAATTAGCGACTGATACAGAACACGGTAACAAAATGTAGTAGCGACTGGTGAGATTGAGTGACTAAATTAAAATGACAGCTCGATGCGCTAGTATTTTAGTCGCACAGATAGTTGTGCCCGAAACGGATGCTCTTACATTTGCTAACTAACCCTGCGGAAAAGTGCTCAATTTTTGTTTTTTACAAGTTTTATTGCATTAGGTTAAATTCACGCAGAGGAATAGAGTAGTTTGAAACAGCAATATCTGAGAATAAATTCAACAACAAAATACTATTTGTATCATAAAAATAATTTATTGATACGAATACATCTGATTTTTGCTTCAACAATACTGTTGTTAGAATTTAAAATCATAATTTTAGAATCTACAAAATATTTTGTTGATTTTGCAAATTTATTTTTGCTACTTATTTTTATTGCTTCAACAATCTTAATTTGTAGAATCAACAATATTTATATCTGGATCAAAAATACTTCATGTACAATTATAATTTGGAAAAAAAAATCTAATAGTCGGATGCTAACGACATAGAGTGGTTTTGCAAGGCGTCACTCTCTTCACAGCTACTCTATTTGCGGATACCACCTTTTTGATTTTTGAGCAATCTGAAAATCTTGCTTAAATGGCTGACGTGGAAGAGTTAGTAGTTGAACGCGTCGATGAAGAAACTTTGTCGTTCTTCGAGTTATTGGAAAATTTTGGATTGACGGCTACTATAATTAACGTTTTTTTGGTAAGTTCAAAGTGCCTCTGTATTTATACAATTTTATTTATATTCACATGATTATTTCAGCAAATTAGTACACGGTCGATAAGCTGAAAATCACCCGCATAATCACAAACCATTCCTATACCCTTTCCCTTACTGTTGACGACTGTTTCTGTTATTTTTACGACATTTACCCTTTTAGTTGTCAATTATAAACTCACAATCTCATGTATAGTTTCAACAATATGTCATATAGTAAGAGGCCAAATAACAATATGTTGAATAGGCGGTTAAGTTAGGTTACCATTAAAAAATGGCAATTTTCACGAACGAAATTTTTGCTGTACTCTATGCCAAAAAGTTAGTATATAATCCAGACCGAGTGCAGACAATAAAAAACCTTCCTATGACAATATGGTATACATTAACAATATGTGTTAATGTAGAGGTTGTATGGTGAAAATGAGAATCAACTATTCGATAACAATAACATAAAATGTGATAATATATCTTACATTCGAAGTATAGTTTTAACTATATAGCAAATTGTTTTTCGTTATGCGGGCATAGAGCGTAAAGAAACATGCGAAGCTTTGATGAGCAATCTGCAATCTGCAATCGTTCAAACTCTACAGAACAACTAAAATAATTGTTATTTCAAATGTAGAAAGTTTAGATTTATTCACAACTAATTTGCATAAGTTGGAAGATAGCGTTTCTTTGGACAATGTAATTTTATAACAATAATAAATCATGTTTAAAAATTTGTGTTTATTTGAATCTCAAAAACCTTTTCCACAAAAACAACAAAACTACTATTTATCACAAAAAATTGAATATTTTTGAATTAATAATATAATATTGTTGAAACAATAATACAATTTTTAATTTTAAAATGATCGCTTTTGTCGATGCAATCAAACATTCGCATTGTCTCGACAAATTGTATAATTGTTTTAACTATATTTATGATTTGAAATTGACAGCAGACTATCTTGCAGCATTTTTAGAAACAACAATACTTATTGTTGAAATGAATAACTTTAATGGTCAAATCAAAAGAAATTACAGGTAAGCCGTGAGTCTTCAATAAAATTTGTTGAAGCTATACAGAATCCTTTTGAATTTACTACATATTTTTCTGCGTGTTAACTCACCATAAACATTGGGTACAGTTCTAGACAAAATAGTCATAAGGTCGAAAGTAACATTTGTAAACAATGACTTCTAGCGTATTTTTCTGGGATCTGCTTGCTCCCACAAACAAAATAGCACCAGAAATAGATACAAGGAGCTATTACCTACCCGTTGGTAGTGAATGTAGATGTTAGCAACCTGGCATTTCCAGGAAATTTACGTTTAAAGTCATTGTTTACAAATGTTACTTTCGACCTTTTGACGATTTTGTCTAGAGTTATTCGAATTTGAGTACTATCCTGAATAAAAAAATCTCAATTGAATGTAATGTAACCATACAATAGAATCTATAGTATGTACAATTAATATTATTGTTCACAACGATAAGATGACAATAGGAGTTATTGTTACCACAATAGAATCTAATGTAAACTGAGACATCGACAATAGAAAAGGGGGGTTGTTATTTATCTTAACTATAAAAAAAATTATTATTTTCCGAACATATAACTATCAATTGCATCAACCAATAACTATCAATTGCATTCTTTCACAATTGTTTAAAATCCAAGTATATGAAGTAAATTGTAGATCTATTGTAATGACAATATTCATTTTTCCTCTAACTGATTCATGAACAATAAGATTCATAGTCGGAAATAGATTTTACTGTTATTTTATATAACTGTATTGTAATTGTATGGTTATTTTCATCCGGGATGTCATATACTCCAATTTGGCTTCCTGCATGGAACTCCAGAGTTGGGTGAAATTAACTTAATTTTGGTATCCTTGTTTCTTCCGTGTGGTTGATGTTCTTGCTCTTTTTGCTTCTCTCATCAGCACGAAATAACCACTTTTGGACAACCCTGTTGCAAACGATCGATTTTGACAGTTCTCTCGGCATCAAACGATAGAATTATTTTGTTATTAAACAACAGTAGTTTGATAAAAAAGGTAATCAAAATCGGTGTTTCTCATTATTCTTCCGTGTTTTAATCATTATAACACTAGTCATATGGAGCTGGTACGCAAGAAAACTATCAATTGTGATCAAGGAGCTGTGCGGGCTGTACGTTACAATGGTATATAGGAAGCAATAAGCATCCAAAACGTAACTAACCAATTTCTCTTTCAGTGGACGGTTCGTACTGCTTGTCCTGTGGCTCGGACAAAAAGATCAAACTATGGAATCCCCATTCCGGCTTACTGCTGAAAACTTATGGCGGCCACGCCGGCGAAGTGATGGATGCCGCCGGTAGCTGCGACAGCGGTTTCATAGTATCCGTATCGGCGGACAAAAGTGTCATCTACTGGGACGTTACAACGGGACTACCGGTCCGGCGATTGCGTGGTCATGCTGGTACGGTGAAATGCGTCAAGTTCAATGAAGATTCATCGGTGGCAGTGTCGGGTTCTACTGACAATACGATCATGTGTTGGGACATACGGACGCGAAAGTTGGATCCGGTGCAGACAATGCGCGAAGCAAAGGATTGTGTCAGTTCACTGGTGGTGACGGAACATAAGATCATTGCCGGATCTTTGGATGGTTCCATCCGGCAATATGATCTTAGGGCAGGAGAATTGACGTGCGACACAATCGGAGTTCCCGTCACGCACATTGTGCAAACCAGCGATGGACAGTGTTTGTTAGCTGCCTGCATGGACAGTACGATCCGGTTGATCGATACCGATACGGGAGAATTGCTCTCCGAGTACAAAGGCCACAAGACGGAGGACTATCACATTGAGTGCGGTGTGATTGGGAGTGATTCGCAAATTATTTCCGGATCGACGGAAGGATGTGCTGTTATTTGGGATTTGCTGGAAGGCAGCGAGGTGCGGCGGTTGAAGATGGAGTCCGGAGTGGTTCATTCGTTGGCGCCACATCCTACCGGGAGTGATATTATGTTTGCTAGAAGACGGCAAGTAGAAGTTTGGGGCCTGCCTTCGAACGCTTCGGACGACGAGGAGGTAGTTGAAATTTTTGAATAAATCGAAAAGTTTAGCCATGTTTGGTCGCTGGTGGCATCCGAATCAGTCCTGGAAAAGCGTTAAACTGCGTTTAAGAAAATGTGCATTTTTTTTTCATCAATTTTTGATGCTTAAGGTTTGAAAAATAATCAAATTATGGGTTCAATTCTTAAACGCTTCTAGTTTGGCAAAAGTGGCAGCATCCATTTTCGTCATCCAAGATACACTTGAAATATACACTTCTTTAACACTTGTCACTATCACTTTTAATTTAAATTTACAAGGTCTTTTAATAATGCATAATGTCCTATACGAATAACATTCAGTGGAAAATGCGTTTGTAAGTTTTATTCTTTGATATGATGATGCAACATAGAGAATGATATGCTTTTATGGCATGCTACCTTTTTCAATTGTAAACTTTAGAGTGAGTTCCTTCATTTTTATTAATTGAATGTTTGATAACTGCAAACATGCGGTACAAGAGTACACAAATAAAGCTAGAAGGGAGCTAATGTGAACATTTTTTATTTAGTCCTTATCGCAATATCAAAAAGTTCAATGTGTAGAGAGTATAGCATGTATTATGTGTTTAATCAATCATACCTTATCAAAATCTAGAAAACAAGAATGCTACTCCACAGAAAATACTCTTATATTTTCAGAAGTTTATATTGTTCATCACTTTTCATGAACATCTCTAGTAGGTTAGATTTGAACGACCCTTTTAGTGTCCTTTCTCCCCTGCGTTGCGTGGAATCACAAAGTTTGCGTTGCTAGGAGTATCACAAAAAGTAGGCAGTGAACGTAGATAAAATCAGTCTTGTGAATAGTGTACTGGTGAAAGGCAGATCAAGAAATGAGCTCCGGATATTGGAAAGTTTCCAATATGGATTACGCTGGTGACGATGATCAGCGGAATCATGACACAATGTACATTCTAACTTGGCAAACGATCAATCTCACAGGTCCAATCTACAAATGTAAATGCAATAGGTCCTAAGTAACAAATGTATCAAGTAAACAACTACAGAAAAAAATGCGGGAATTCAAAATCATCGGGAAAAAGTCGGGAAATTCAAAATCCATCGGGAATTTTTGTCATATGGCAGAAACCATGCTCACACCTTTTTCAAATTAATAATTTGAGTAGAACCTGAGTTCATTTCGGGCAAACTTGAGTAAACATGTGTGTTAGCTATCATAATACTGTAACAGTATTTTATAAATTCAACCAAGATTTTTCATTTGGGCCTAACTGACAAACGTAAACAATGGCTTTTTCTGCGAATTTTTGTTCTTTAAAATCGTCTATTCAATCCACCATGGTCATTTCGAAGAGCAAGAGAAAGAGTTCACCTATCCGATTAACTTGGAAGCTAACATGGGTAGCCTTTGTACTGTTGAAATGAATTAGATTTAATATCACTCATGTAGACTAGTATAAATATGATCTGGCAGTAGGCCATGGAAATTTGAATTCTATTATATAACCACCCATGTCACCCCACTCTGTCTCTTTCTCCAATAAACGTTCGATTAGTTAACATCGTGTTTCTCATCAGGTTATGGGCCCTCCGCGTTACCATAGCAACTGCGACCCCGAGTAAGCACGTGTTCGGCAAAGAAAATTTTCACCCGTGACGGTTAAGTTTTTCGGTCGAGTGGCGTCAGTAGCGTGGCGGTGTGTTTTTGTTTTCGGAACGAAAACGGTGTAATCTTTCGCGGAATCGGAAATGGAGGACGAGCGGACGCAGCGCGTGTACCTGTTCGACGGGTCGAATTTCTCGAATTGGAGCTTCCGGATGGAGTCGTACCTGGAAGATTTGGGTTTGCTCCATTGCATCGAGAAGACTCTGGAAGAAGATTTTTTCCCGGATGTTGCAGAGGACACGGCAGCGGTGAAGAAGCAAAAGGAGGACAAGCGGACCAAGCGGAAGCAACAAGACGCGAAGTGCAGGTCTATCCTGATCCACAAGATAGCGGATTCCCAGTTGGAGCGCGTCCGTTTGCAAATGTCCCCAAGAGCGATTTGGACCACATTGCAGCATTACTACGAGACAAAAGGAGTCGGGCGTATTCTATTTGCTGAAACAGCTGGCTGGAATGAAGTACGACGAGCGAAGACCGTTGGAGGAGCATATTCTGGCTTTCGAAAAGACCATTCGAGAGCTAGAATCGAACACAGCTTTCGCTGGAAGAAGCAGTAAGTTCGTATTCAAGTGCCATGCTTGCGGAAAACCCGGGCACAAGCGCGTGAATTGTCCGGAAAATGCGAAACAAGATCGCCATACACCGAAGACGGACAGAAGAAGAGCAAGGCGCACGTGGCCGAACCGGGAAGCAATGTGGCGTTGGTGGCGACTCAACCGGTGGCAAATTTCGTTGGATTTTGGACAGCGGCGCATCGGAGCACATGGTAAGCGACAAGAGCTTTTTGGAAAATGTGCGCACATTGGATTCGCCCATCTTTATCAACGTCGCCAAGTCGGGAGTGTCGCTGACCAGTCGTGTGGCCGGCGAAGTGAAGATGGTATCCGACGTCCAAGGTAAGCAGCTAACCTGCACGATGTACGACGTCCTGTATGTGCCAGGATTGTACGCCAATTTGTTCTCCGTGAAGCGAGTCGCTGAGCGTGGAATGGAAGTGACGTTTGGCAAGGATGGTGCACGAATCACCGTTCCGAAGTGGTGTGCACTGCGAGTCGGAAGGGTCGGCTGTACGAGTTGGATGTGGAAGTGCTGAAGATCGAAACCGCCATGGCCGCTGATCAAGGAAGTAAGTGTAAGTTGTGGCATCGTAGGTACGGTCATATCGGGAACGCTGGCCTGATGAAGCTCATCCGAAGCGGAATGGTTGAAGGCATCGATGTTGGTGGAAATTTCAAACCGGATGCAGGTGTTTGTGAGCCGTGTATGATGGGGAAGCAAACGAGGCAACCCTTCGAAGAAGCAGTTCTACCTCGTTCATCCCGGCCGTTGGAGTTGATCCACACCGACGTCTGCGGTCAGTTCACACCCGCCTCATGGGATGGCCAGAAGTTTTTCGTCAGTTTCATCAACGACTACACGCACTTCACGGCGGTGTATCCGCTCAAATCGAAGGGCGACGTGCTGGATGCTTTCCGGAAATATGCTGCGATGGCCACCGCACATTTTGGCACTCGAATCGCCAGGTTGAGAAGCGACAACGGCGGTGAGTACATTAATGCGAAGTTTATCCATTTTTGTGAGGAGGCAGGAATCGTGATGGAGCCACCCGTGCCGTATACGCCGCAGCAAAACGGCGTCGCCGAAAAGATGAACAGGACCATCATGGAACGAGCCCGATCGATGTTGGACGACGCGGGCTGCAATCGATGGATGTGGAACGCGGCGGTTCTGATCGCTGTCCATCTGATCAACCGAAGTCCCACTACTGCCCTAGCCGAGCACAAAACGCCGTACGAGATGTGGTTCGGGCACAAGCCAAATGTGTCCCGGCTGCATGTCTTTGGAAGCAAGGCATTTTGCCACGTTCCGAAGGAGAAGCGGACGAAGCTTGACGCGAAGAGTCAAGTGTGTTACTTGGTCGGCTACGGTATCAACGGGTACCGCGTGTGGGATCCTGTGCGACGGAAGGTCATCATCGCTCGGGACCTCGTCGTGGAAGAACCACCATCGGAACGTCGGATGGAAGTGTATACGAATGACCACCTAGTGACCGACCGCCCGGAAACGCTTGAAGAAGAACCGGAACAACGAGGTGAACCGAATCCTGATCCTGATCCAGAGCCAATTCTTGAGAAGTCTGCCGGTGAAGCTGCTGGCGGGCACGAAACAACGACTGAAGAAAGTACCGATGAAGACGAAGCTCCAGTTCGGCGAAGCGAGCGGCCTCGCAAACAGCCGGCTCGTTACTCCGACTACGACATGTGTGTGGCATTTGTGTTGAATGCGGAAAATTACGTGGAAGCATTGCCGGACAACATCAACGAGCTTCGGAAGCGCGACGATTGGCCGGAATGGAAGCGTGCGATCGGCGACGAGATGCGGGCGCTCGAGAAGAAACCCACGTGGGACCTCGTGGACCTCCCTCCTGGTGATCGAGCAGTGCGCTGCAAGTGGGTGTTCAAAATCAAATACCTGGACAATGGCTCGATCGACAGGCTCAAGGCAAGGCTCGTGGCCAAAGCATGTTCCCTACGATTATCAGGAAACCTATGCTCCCGTGGTGCGTATGACAACCGTCAGGACTCTACTGGCGGTGGCGGTGCATCCGCTTAAAGCATTTTTTCCTAACCAATAAAAACAAATCGTTGGTGCCATCTATTAGCTTATTGCTACTTGATATCTTGACATCCATTTTACACAAGTAAATGAGATGAAGTCGAACGTTTTTCCTTGGCTTTACTATTTTTCTTCGATGTTTATTCTTCTGGAACCTTGAAGGATCAATGACTTATACAGAAAAAAAAGTTCTCGTTAGCAAAATGGGAGTCTAAACCAGGTAACGCAATACGCAAGAAGCCCGCTTGGCAGCTGTTATCCTGTAACAGCTGTAACAAGTCAGAAGCATTCCAGATTCAACAATTTCCTCAAAAACTTCAAAAATATCTATTAATCCAAAAATGTGACAATGTTTACTCATTTCTTCAGTCGGAAAAATTAGAAAAAGCGGGAATTTTTAAAATCAGATTGTGTGGCCACCATAACTAGAATCATCGTTACTTACTTGTTTTTTGTAATCTTGACGAAGATTGACGTTGAAAACATGCAAAAATTAAAGATTATATGACTAAATTGCAATTACGATTAAAAAAAAAACAAATTTTAGATTTTTTCAATCATATTTTTCTCGATTTGACATGAATGTTACATAGGACCTAATGCAATGTTTGGCTTGATGTGTCAAGAAAATAGGTTTGCAATCTACGGATTATTGTTTGAAAATTGTCCATTTTTTATATTTAATAGTTTAATAGTTTGCCTAAGATCATTAACTACCAGCTTATTCGTTGATTTGTATTGATCGATTGTATTCAATTTCTCCTCTTTTAGCTTGAAGCAGAGGAAACTATCTACATTTGTATGCATTTCCTTTTTTCGAATAACGTAACAAAACATGAAATGTTACAATTATAAAACCAAATATTTCTGTTGACTCCTAAACAACTGGAGCTGAGCCATATTACGAGTGTCAATTCACGGATGAATACGAACCATGGTTTAAAATCACACGAGCAAATCAAATGAGAGTCACTGTCTATTTTGGGCATTTCGGGATTCACGGGTCACGTTGAAACCGTAATAAGCCCCTTATTTTTTCAAATTTGAATCCCTTTCGGCACAAATGACAGAAACAGTTACACTAAACAGTTCTTCAACTTTATAGATACACCCAATCAATTAAACTCTTACTTTTGGCATTTCCATTCGTTTTCACCTGGTCACTGGAAATCAGTCCTTCACCAGCACCAGGGGTCGTTAGTATTCGTAGAAATAGTGCGCCAACGGATACCGAATGGTGAACGCAAACAAGGAACAACACAGCTGAAACAGGATCAACAAGCGATTCAGGCGGTCCTCCCTGATCGGCCCCGTCAACAGAATGGCAAAGTTGATGATCGTAAAGTTGTTGCAAGTCACAGTGCCGTCCTCGCTCTCTTCGCATCGAATCAGCCGCAGAAGCTTGAACACGGTGTAGCACAGTTTGCCTAGGATGTTCAGATCGTTGACACGGAATTGGGTTTTACTGTAGTTGAGCAGGTCGTTTTTCGGGTCGTGCTTTGGAAGACGATGCCGAGGGCACGGAATGAAGCGGAACAATTGCGGTACCGAGTAGACGAAGTTGATAATTTGAGGGATAAAGAACAGAAGAACCGTCTTGCTGAAGTGACCCAGGATGCCAACGACGGCGAACGTCATCCCGGACAGGTAGTTGAATGTATCGCCGACGAAAACCTGGGATGGATAGCTGTGAAAAAGTAAGAGAAGATTTGCTATAACGAGGCACATGGTTTGAAATTTTATGGCAAATTAGTTAATCATTTATACATCGGTACATGTGTCACACACACTATCAAAATATTGTTTATGTTTTGATTGCACACGCAAGTAAATAACACAGATGTTCTGACAGATGATTGTCAAAGGATGCGAAAGAGAGAGAGAGAAGCTGTCTGTCTCCCATCGCCATCGCATATTCTATCGTGTGACTCATTCATTCAAGAGCAGCACGCAGTTTCGAACAGTCGCAAAATTTATTCGGTCGGGAAGTGCATCTGCAAAGAAGATAAAAATGTCACCCAAAGTGTGTCGCTGAGTCTTTCTCCTTTCCTGAAGAAACTTATCCAGAAATGTGAAACAAACGCAACTCAGCCGGCAGTTTAATGTATATAACGAGCAAACGGTTGGACGTCAAGCTGTTCCTATGGGGTCTGTTTTTGCTGCAAATTTTCCTGATATCGGTCTTCCTGGCATTTGGTTCACTGTTGGCCAGCAGCAGCACCCTCCAGCCGGATGACCCATCGTCTCAGGATGGCCAGGCTGGGTCAGTGAACCGGTCATCATCATCGGCTGGCGGTCAGCCAACGTCCTGGTTCAACGTGAAATTCGTCAACAATCAAAGCTCTTCCGTCCCTCCCGAGGTCGTCAGACAACGGCTGGCGGTCGGCGGTGGGCACGTCAGACACCCACGGTTTCGACCGCTACAGCTGAAAGCGGTCCCCAAGCCGGATGATTACACCAAATATTATAGGTAATTGCTAAAATTGCATGAGGAAAATTTGATTGCACCAGTTTCCGACTTTGAGACGTAGCTAAAACGCCCCGAAAAAATATCGATTGGCGATGATGGGCTCGGAGGGCGAGGGTGGCATGTGTTTTTAGCGATGGAATGATTTGGCGGAGGTAGGTTGGAATACGCCTTCTCACATAGCAAAGCAGCCGAAACAGTTGGCTTGCACATGGGAACGGTTTCACTTATAAATATCGGTAGTTTATGTGTGAGCGAAAAATGCAGATTCTTCTTTTTCGCTTTGTGGCAATTCTCTGTCGCACAAGTGGAGCAGTAGGGTGTTCTATCGCAAATTGGATGATCTGAATGCTGATGATAATAGATAGGTGGAGATGGTAGCATCCTCGAGTGGCTGATTGATGGATAAGATGGTTGAGGGGATAATTGGGTGATTTTAAAGAAAGTGGACTTCAATTATGTTCAGTGACTTTTGCATGAACTAATCATAGCAGTACAATGTTCTGAGACATTTTAATGTATTCAAAGTTAGAAGGTTAACAAACGAGTGAGAAGTTTATAATCCGTAGGTATTCCAACTATATACGCAATTCCGTGGGTCTTTATTCCTTGTATTTATAAACAACTGTCAGCAATGCGGATTTGAGAACAACAAATCGGAGGATTTTTTTTCGGATTTACAAGAGAGATGGAATACTTTCCTGTTTAAACTGTGACTTTGATTAGGAATAACCGGTTTTCGCGAATTGTCAACATAGTTTTGCCGGTTTTAAAAAAATACCCAAAATGAAACAACATAAGCTGGAGATTAGGCTTACATTGCACAGTGGTCAATAATGCGAATTAAGCTGGAAAGATACATTTTCAGCGTAAGTTTGAAGTTTTGTAGCAAAATTGTCTTCTACCAAGTTGTTTCTAATAGTCAGGCTCTTCCTTTGGTGTGAATGAAAACTAGGGTGGTCCTTATTTTCAGAGAAATCAAAATTATAACTTTTATATTTGCAGAAATAAAGGCATACATTCTTCGGAAAAGTTATAGATGAAAATTTTTTAGGCGAATTTGACGGCATATTTTTTACTGTAGCTGTTAAAATGACCGTATTAGACCAATTTATCCTACGTAGGTTAGGGTGTCCCTATAAAATTCTGTTATTATGCTCTAACTTCAATTTTTTCTGCAAAGTTGTCTTCTCATTGAGTCTAGAACACTAAAAGATACAACAGCGTCGACATACGACAGCGACGATTTTAGCACACCAAAACTAAAATCGTCGCTATCGTATGTCAAACAAAAGTTTTTATGGTTTGTTGTAAAAAATAGGTCTTTAACAATTGGTGCAAACAAAAAAAAATCTTTATAGCATTTGAAAAGATATTTATTGTTGCATATTCTATCTGAAAACTGGAGATAGGTTATTTTTTAAATTAAGTAAAATACATGTGAAAAGGGCGTTATTTTATTTCTTATAAAATTACTAGCTAAACGTGAATTACTAGCTAAAGGTCGGTATCATGTTCGAAAGAAAATTCATTTTCTATCCCAAACTAGAGCTGGGCAAAATGGCTCACTATAGCAAGCGGCTCCGAACAGTTTCACTCATTGAAGTGAACTAGTTCTTCAGAACCGTTCATTTGCTCTTTACAATATTTTTCCGCAATTTTTAACTTTACCACACACTTTATTTTACCACAAGACCGTCGCGTCAAAAATCTCCACATCTTCAAAACTTTGCTTCTTAAACCGCGGATCGAGAAAGATGGCTTGAGCGATCAGTTTATTCGATTCTCTTTCCCCGAACTGCTTGACGGGACCATCTTCCAGTTACTATACCAACTTTTTGATTTTTGAAGGAAGAGAATCTTTTGAATGCAGTTTGATACGTTCCCTCATAATGTGGGCGGCAAGTACTGAGCTTTAGGTAAGGAAAAAGTTTTTTTTTCAGAAATTTCAATCGAAACCTCTTTAAAAAGGCCGAGAAGCGGGTCGAATCCAATAAGGCCAAAGTTGAACTTACAGCAACTTTGTTCAATAGCAATTGTTCTAACATTTCGAACGTGAAGTTCCATCTTGTCAGAACATTCTGCTTTAGCTTAGGAGGTTTTTTTTTCCTAATTTAATCATACACAGAGAATCATTCAAAACCAATGTTGAACGAGAGCGTGAAAGAAAAACTTCCAGCTTGCGAGTTTTAATTCCACTCTCGCTCTTTTCATAGCAGTTTCGAACGTATCTCTGGTTTAGGAGAAAACTTTTTCAGATGATCATGAGAAATCAGATGATGGGCCTTTCCATATCGTTCCCGCTCTTGCTCACTCAGTACAAATAGCTTTAATAGTCGATCAGTAGCTCGGGAGTCACATATCAATAGGCGCTCTCGCTCAGTTTAGCAGCTCTAGCTCCTCTATCACATGGTACAGTTCGTGAGCTACACTCGCGCTTCACTTTACTCAATTTTTTAGTACAATTGTATGCTATCTCTTTTTCTCACGGAAATGTTACTAAATTTTCGTTAAAAAGTGGATCAACTCAAAAATTGAGTAACATTTCCGAGACAGAAAAAGAGATAGCATGCAATTGTACTGAAAAATTGAGTAAAGTGAAGCGAGAGTGTATATCTAGGTTTTTTTTTTCATTAGGACGAATCTGCAATTGAGAGACTTTCTTTGATTGCTTTCTCTTTAATTCATATTCCATTCAGCGTTACGTTTTTCATTCAACTATTTGTAGAGTATGGTAGCCAGCACTGTTGTGTTTCTATCTGTACTAAAGAATCCCTCAACAGATTTATAATGGCGCTGTAATAAATGAAAGAGAGCGAAAGAGGAGAGAGCCTCTCATTGTTAGAAAAAAAATGAAAAAAAAATCCTAGATATAGTCTGTTGCACGGAAAAAGCTAACCTCACTTTTGACTTTTGAGAGATAGCAATACCCGTCGTGTTCCCCGTCCTTTCTTTCACACACGAATTTCTGAACACAAACACAATCTGTCAAATCTGAGGCGTGACGTCACTGTGATTTGGACCATTGGATAGGTTCTGCCGTTCACACTCTCACTCGCTTTTCATATTACAAACAGAAATAGCTCCCGCTCACATAATAGTTTTTTGTGAGGTGAGCGGGTGAGCTACCGCTCAATTAAAATGCGCGTTGGGTTAGTTCTTTAGCTCAGTTCGTGAGCGCATGGCCCACCTCTATCCCAAACCTATGTTAAAATCAGCAGTGCAGCAGTATCCCTCTGAAAAGAACGAAAAATAAAATTGACATTTGTAAGGTTCCCACGCATTAGGAGATGTCACTTTTACTTTCGGAAAAATATTCCGCTTGGTAATACTGAACAATATTCCGTAACCTTTCTACTGTTTAAGTCGATCCTGGCCTAAACGGTAAAACATATCGGCAAGATTTATAAGTCAAAAGTTTCATCTTTTAAGTTCTAAAAACTATCTGCAGACAACTTTGTGGGAAATGTGAAGAAAAAAGGTAGAGCAAAAAACTAGTTTTTTCTTGTAGGAACACAAACATTATTGTGATCCGTCGCCCTCTAGCGTAGTTATTCTGCAGGCAATTTCAAGCTTCTTTTATGTTTCCAGTTCAAACTTTTTGCTCTTCCACGCTTCCGACCAAACAAGCAACATAGTGACAAAGGATAATGTCTCCCTGTTAGTTTACGTTACTTACCTTACCAATTAGACCAAGTCCGGTGTGGCCTCTGCTGTACACAGAAGTTGTCTGCATTGTAATCGGTCCAAGGCTGTACCTCGCCAGCCTCGCTGTCGGCGTAGAGTCCGTAGGTCGCCTTCTACTTTATCGATCCACCTTGCTCGTTGCGTGTCTCTTCTTCTTGTACCCGTCAGTCCGTTTTCGAGAACCATTTTAACATGCCTGTCGTCCGACATTCTTACGACATGCCCAGCCTATCGTAGTCGACCGATTTTAGCGATGTGTACGATGGGAGGTTCTACCAGCAACTGATACAATTCGTTGTTCATTCGCCTCTCCACGTTCCGTCTTCCATCTGCACTCCACCGTAGATCGAACGCAGCACCTTCCGTTTAAAGACACCAAGGGCGCGTTGGTCCTCCACTAGCAATGTCCATGTTTCGTGGCCGTAATTATTGTCTTGTAGATAGTCAACTTTGTAGTTGTAATGGCGAACTTTGTTCGATCTCAGCGTCCTTCGGAGTCCAAAGTAGGAACGATTGCCAGCCACAATGCGCCTTTGTATCTCTCTGCTGGTGTCGTTATCGGCGGTCACCAATGAGTCCAGATACACGAATTTGTCTACTACCTAGATTTTATCACCGTCGATCTGAACTCGTAGTAGGAGTCTTCTGGTTAGCCTCTCCCCTTCGTATATTTTGTTTTCAGCGCATAAATTCCAAGCCCAATCCTATCAGCTTCAGCCTTAAGTCTTATGTACGTTTCCGCTATCGTCTCAAAGTTACGTGCTACGGTATCAACGTCGTCGGTGAAGCTAAATAGTTGGACAGACTCTGACCTGAAGATCGTGCCACTCGTGTCTATCCCACGTTACCGTAACCTTCTCCGAGATTCGAACCTACTCGACAGTGTCCCTGAGTCTCGAATGGCACACATCACTCGATCCATTGTTGCTTTGACCAACCGTGTAAGATTTTCCGGAAATCCATATTCGTGCATAATTTGCCATAGCTGGTCTCGATCGATTGTATCATAAGCAGATTTGAAATCAGTTCTGGGCCGTAGTAGCGCGGGCACTCATGAATCCCGCGTAGTGTTTCCCAACGAACGCGTTTGCAATTGGTGATAGGTGATTGGTGATGATTTGATTCTCTGTTCGTTGGTCAGATGATCTCCAAGTGACTTTGTGGATGTCTTTACGGGGGAAGAAGGTACTTCGGACTACTAAAACACGGGAGGCCACAAAGTTCACTCATCGTTGGCCGCTATCGTTCGATACGGTATGCAAGCTGTTAGGCCCTATTACCGATCTGTACATTGCCTCCGGTCCTACCCGAGGATTCAAGTCGCCAATGACGACTTTTACGTCCTGCTGCGGGCAGCTGCTCTTGCTCTAGCTGCGCGTAGAACGCTTCTTTTTCGTCATCTGGTCTCCCTTCATGTGGCAGTATACGTTGATGATGCTATAGTTGAAGAATCGGTCGTGGTAGTGCTTGAAATTTTGAGAAATTGATGTTTGAACATTTGTTTATCTTTATGTTTACAAAGCAAAGCAAATCCGCGCTTACAGTTTCTCTTTACCTCATGGGCGGCTATAGTTGTAATTTCTGATTGTTTAACAAAAGAGAAAATTCTTCCTTCAAGATTGGTGGAGTAGAAACAATCATCGGTAGGCACAAGTGTCGGTTATAAGAAACAACTTAACGGAGCCGAAAAACAATCAATACATTGAAGTATCGCAAAAGTACAATTTTGGTTGTAGCTTTCGGTCGTGCCTGCAGTATCTTTCTTTTCTGCGAAACCCTCTGTCCAAATACCTCTCTCTCTCTGGAAGTCTGGAATTTCTTTGCTTTCTGGTATATCGTTTCGTACTGGAATCTAAACGGCTTTTTCTTCTGAATTTCTGCGCCACTAGTTTCAGCGGTTTCTTGTTCAGTCATTGGTATTGCTGTCCAAAGATGATCATAATACCACTACACCAGCATATGTCTTGCTGTTGCTTTGCGTGTCGCCTTTCTGATACTTTTTCTTCTTCCTGTGTTTAATTTCTTGGTTCCTTCGACGCTTCCGCTTGGGTTAAAAAAATTGTCCGGTGTCAATTTCTCCTTATTGGTGGCTTAGAAAATATGCTCTTTCAACTACTTTTGTCGAGATCAACAAATGATGAGTAGTCTTTCTCATTTATCAATAAAATATACCCTCTGATGCCCATTCATCATTCTTCAAGTCCTAACTCAAACTTCGTCTTATTTTTTCGCTACCCCTTCCAGGCCAATCTACTACCACGACGGATACCGAGAGCATACCCGGCTCTGTTTTATAGAGGGCACCCACTTCCGGGTGGCGGCGGCGGCGGCGAATAAACCGAAACGAAAAACACCTCCCACAGGACCACACCGGTCCGAGGGGCACCACATCACCAATGAGACTGACTTCGAAGCAGGAGAGTTAGATGTAGTAGTAGTAGCAGCAGCAACGGTAGCGAAAGAGCAAAATGAAGAATCAGCAGAGGAAGAGGAAGATGACAGCACAAGCAATGATGTCCTACCGGATGGCCGCTGTCGGTGTCAGCCGGAATGGCACGGACCGGATTGCGGCCAGCCGGAAGTGCTCTGGAGAGCGTTCGTTGCCTCGCGTATCCCACCAAGGAATCAAACGGGCGCACCCCGAAAGGTACCCAGGAATGTGTTCTACATTATCGACACCAACTTTATCAGTGTGCAAATGCTGGAGATCCAGATCATGGAACTGCTGGACGTTGTGAGCTTGTTTATATTGTGCGATCGGCAGCTACCCGTGGCCGATGGAATGAAGAGTGAGACCTATTCGATAGGACCGCATGTGATGAGTACTGATTTTTTGAAAGCAAATTCGAACAAGATTCTTCTGTTGGAGGATCCTACCTGTAGCGGACGGAACATTTTCCGGAAAATGAAGAAATTCATCCGCAAAAGTGATATGCACTTGGAAGATATTCTGCTATACAGCCGAACGGACGAGATACTGAATCGACGAGCGGTGAACTACTTCCGGTGGTATGATAACTGGCCACAGCCGGTTCGATTCCGACTGAAGTACAACGTGTTCGGCTTTTTCTGGCAGCATCCGGAGAGCACCCTGATCGGTAGTGCCGCTTGTCAATTAAGTACGGTGGATGAAGCTTATCGATCCGACCCGGAGGCACTACTTCGGATCGACAAGCCGGTGATGCTAATTGGTGATCTGAATCATTACGGCGGTTGGTACTGCCGACACTGCTACCAACTGATAGACATAGTAAAATATTTAGAATTTATAACCTTAGTCAATACTACAACTAGCATTAGTAGCACTAACCAATCGTTGTCGTCGTATCTCCTCGACCCCAGGAAGGGAACCGTGATGAATGTGGAATACATTCAAAACTTGATTGCCAGCGGGAAATACTTCGACGACAAAACGAATCTCAACAAACTACAACGTCACGTGGACAAATACTACGCGCCCGAATATGTTCGCAAGAATAGCTGGCGCTTCGATAATATCGTGATCAATCTGTTCGCCCGCTGGGAGGATAGCGTCATCGACGACGAATACCTTAGCTAGGCTAACCCCGGCGCGCAGCAACACTGAATCAATCCTCATCATCACAACAACATAATCAAGTCACCAAACGATAAACTTCCTATCATAATCAGCCAAAGTTCGGTCGTAGCCAATTTAGAAGTCAATAGACAACAGGTCAAAATTACTCAACTATCATCTCATACTATCACCTCAAAATAATAAGAAGAAGCAAAACTCAGTTGACTCACAATGAAGCGAGCTTGGAATGAATGTGCATGTCGGAGTCGAATTGTTAGTCGAAGAAGGGAATCAGCATCAGAAATATATATATTCAAATGAAAATTAGATAGCGAACAAAAACTAAATTTTGCCTGAGCAGGAATCGAATTTCACTTAATTCTCCGACGATATTATTTCCTTTCACGATGAACTTGATAAAAAACGTTTTTTAGGTGATTGGCAGATGAAAGTAGTTATAAACAGAATATTTTCAATTAAGAAAAAAAGCACACACACAAGAATAAGATACCGTTTAAGGTGAAAGAACCGGACTAAAGCAAATGCAAAATTAAATATACGACAAAGGAACAGTAGCCTATTTGAAATTATAACAAAAACAACACCTTATTATGTATACCTGATCAATTGTGAAGTTACTAACTTCACAGCTACTAAGTTACTAAATTCGAGAGTTAATATCGATAGGACAAGCTAGATTAGTTGAGATTTGATAAACGATGATCATTTTACTTAAACCTGAAAAAAAAAAACGAAATATGTACGCGTTTTGTGATTTACTTTGCTTCCTTTTAGTTTGTATTGTCATGAATAAAAGTTATTGTCTGCCATGTTGATTCTTTCCGAATAGTTGAGTTTTTGCCCTCGAGGTGGTGATGACAATCCAAACAACCGAATAAGTAGTTAAATTTTTTACTTATAAATGGCCTTCTTTTGTTGCCATACAAATCTGCATATGAACAGGTTGAGAATATGGTTTTCCCTTTCAGGGTCCTCAAAACCAGGTAGCAAATGGTTCAAACTGTCTTTTCTTTTTTTGTGTGATGCGCTTTTATTCCATGTTAATACGTCTTCAGCCACACACCTCAGCTGCAAAATAATTTTGCTTTGAGACTGGTGTCTGATTTTATAACTGAGGCTAATCCCCTTTTATGAAATTTGCTCTATGCTACATTTTCGTGACTCTCTTCGTTCTGGGCTATGGTATGCAATACTAGCAACCAAGCTTTCCCGTTCATAAAAATCGTCAAGCGATGACAGCCACGCCGGCGGCATCCGCTCCCGAAACCGGGCAGCTCCAAGCGGCGACGCCTATTTATCAGACTCCAACGCCCAACTATTAGACAGTTTGCTATACTCCCGGTACAGTAGGTGCCAAACAAGGTAAAGGTCCCCCGCTTTTCACCACGTCAAACGACATCGCTGCACTCAGGACCAAGTTTGCAGCCATCCAAATTCATTCGCTGTACAAGCTGTGCAATACGGACACGAAGATCTTATGCTCGACAAAAGCTGACTATCGTGCTGTTGGTGCTCACCTAGTCGCCTAGCGACACGAGTTCTACACTCACGACGTACCCGGAAGCAAGCTGCTGAAGGTGATTCTGCGCAGCCTACCGGGATTCACTCCGGAGGCAATTATCGCTGAGCTGCCAGCGGTGGCACTGAAACCTCAGAAGATGTTCCAAATTAGGCGCCTGCAACAGGAAATCATCGGGACCAACTCTATCTAGTCCACCTTGAGAGGGATCCCTTTTCAACATTATCGTCGACTGGGACATTATCAACATTATCTGCCTTGCGTGCGGCTGCGGAACTCGAAACTGCCATATGAAATCGCGGTGTGGCAAGTGTGCTGGAGCGCACGCTACCAAGGACTGTTACGCGATGGACGAAGATGCCCCACTGAAGTGGGAGGTGCCGCCGCTCTATTCAAACCACCGCAAAACCGAGTGCCAGTTGCGTTCAGTAACGATTTGCGACAGCTGCAACCAGCTTCTCTCTAGGTTGGTACAATCCGTGTTGCAGTATCTCCACCCAACCACCCGCCCATGGACAGCTCTACGACTCGGAGCAAATGGTGGAGTTTGTACAAGAACTGTACCATCAACTACGTTCCTGCCACTCGAAGGAGGAACAGCTCGAATTCCTCACATTCGTGATTATGACGTTCATATACAAGTATGAACCTTAAATACCATCACCATCCTAAATTGGAATGCTTTTTCTATTGGAATGCTTTTTCTATTGGAATGCTTTTTCTATCCGGAACAAAGTAATTGAGCTCGGCGACTTCCTCAACAGGAAGGACATCGATATCGCCATGTTGACGGAGTCGCACCTCAAGCCTGAACTTAGCGTCTCCATCCCAGGCTACCGGATCGTTCGACTTGATTGCTGCGGCACCGATGGAGGACGAGTTGCGATCGCCCTGCGCAACAACATCAACTGCCACCTGCTTCCGAGCATCTAGCTGCAGTTTATCGAACACATCGGATTTAAAGTCGAATCTAACCTATCGCCATCATCGTGGCATATAGTTCCAAACAAGCCAGCTCCGCTAACGGAAAAACAATGGTCCTACGAAATTACATCCGCAAGCTAACTTGGGGCAGGGGCAGTTTATCATCGCCGGCGACCTGAACGCGAAACACGAAACCTGGGGAAACACCCGGCGCAGCCAAAACGGCACCATCCTTAAGGAGGACCTGGAAGAGGGCAATTACACCGTCCTGGGTCCGGATACTCCCACCCGGTCGAGACACTCAACGATCGACATCTTCCTCACCAACATGGGGAACAACATCGTCCAGCCGGTCGGGCATCAGGAGCTCAGCTCGAACCACTATCCAGTGGTGGCCGAAGTTGGCCCCTCGATTAACTGGCATCTTATCACCAGGCGGAACTGCCATCGGGCATGACGGGAGAGGTTCCGACATCCCGTCGACGACTGCATCGATTACGAAGTGCATCTTGTGTCGGTTGACGACACTGTACAGTGGCAACTTTACAGCATCGAGCAAGCGATCCCCCAGGCTCGGGAGCAACATGCCCCAGTGATAGATCAGATGAGCAACTATGTACACACTGATAGTTGCGCAATGCAACCCGAAGGCAATACCAAACAACTGGTATGCCTACCTGAAAAAGTCATTGTAATCGAATGACTAAAAGGATCAAGGCCAGAATGGTGGGCCTCAGAAATAATGATTGTCGCGATAAGATTCGCACTCTCCCAGAATTTGCAAAACTCTTTTGGAAATTGACTAAAATTTTAAAAACTAAACCCTTGCCTTGCCCATTGAATTTGTTGATCCCACTAGGCATCAACAGCTCCAAGGATCGCATGTTAACTCCTGCAGAGAAAGCTGCTGAGATAGGTCAATACTTCGCCATCCCCCACAATCACAAAACATCATCATTCCACACGAAGCTGCCGTTAGCGAGCTTGCGAACAAGATCCATCTGAGTCCCAACGATTTCTCGAAGTTGGAGATCTCAGCTGACGAACTGTTGACCAAAATTAAAACCTGAACAAGAACATAAAGGCCCAAGGTTTTGGTAACATCATGAGCTTCAGGCTCATCATTAGGGTCTACGATTTCGGCTCCTTGCTACTATTAATTGGCAATAGACTTTAGAGGGTGATTCCGTCGATGCTATTTCTGACCAATTTTACGACAAACTGTATGAAACTCTCTAGGCGCGAGTTCCTCTCCGACGGCGGATTACAAGGCCAACTTCTGTGCTCCCCTGGTGGAATCCAACGCTACGCAATCTATGAAATATGCTACCCAAGTCGCGAGTTGATGCTGCGAACTTGTTTGCGTGCTTCTTTCAATCAGTCTATAGCACAAATGCACCAACTCTGTATCCAAATAGCTTTGACAACATACGGGCGTTCGATATGAACTTCCCAGCGCTTTGTTTCTCGCCGGATGACGTCATGAAAACGACCTTGATGTTTAAAAAGGCCCTGGTGTAGGTGGAATTCATCCATCTTTTTTTACCTTTTGCTCACGCTCTCATGCTTTCCCGATGTGCAGCATATTTATCCGTTCGTTAAGAGAGAGAAAGTCCCATGGAATTTGGAAGACTTTGTCAATTGTGCCAATCTATAAAGCGGAAAATCGGAACCTTGTTGAAAACTATCGTGGAATATCGCTTCTCTGTTGCATCAGCAAGGTCTTTGTCACGTTAGTTCACAACGCTGTGTACAATGTTGTTCATCCTTTAGTATCGGAGTTCCAGCATGGATTCGTCCAGCATCGCTCTAAAACTACGAATTTGCAGTGCTATACCGAAACGTTGTTTCGAGAGGTTGAATCCCGAAGGTAGGTCGACTCTATCTATGTTGATTTTTCTAAAGCTTTCGACACAGTACCACACCTGTACGCAGCCGAAAAGCTAAAGGCTGTAGGATTCCCAATTTGGTTCGTTGAGTGAATTCTCTCTTACTTGACCGACCGCCAGTCCTTCGTTACGATAAATTCCGCACGCTCGAGAATTTTCGCAACTACTTCAGGAGTACCGCAAAGAAGTGTGCTCGGCCCAATGCTCTTTGTTCTTTTCTTTGTTTGTTAAAATTAAACAAACACGTTTTGCTGGTTACTGCTAAAGCCTCCACGGTTCTTGGATTCATTCGACGTCACACCTGGAACTTCACAGATAACTACACACAAAAGGCATTATTCTGTACCTTAGTCCGTAGCATACTGGAATACGCGGCGTCTGTCTGTTCACCATATCACACATCACTGATCATCAGGGTCGAACGAACTCCAGTTATGGCTTCAACAATTCACTTGACGCCTGCCTGCGAGCCTTCAACGATACCAATGAATATTTTGACTTTAACATTAGCAAACATGTTTTAAAAATAGAATTAAGAATAGTAGGTAGAGTAGTCTATACGATTTTTAGTCGAGAACAATAATAATAATAATAATAATAATAATAATAATAATAATAATAATAATAATAATAATAATAATAATAATAATTTGGAGCTTAAGCAATTGAGCCCCCAGTTTTACGGTCATCTGGCGTTCATATGTAACCAATGCCTGAGATTTAGCTATTTCCCTTCGTGTTGGAAGTCAGCTAAAGTCATCCCCATCCAGAAACGTGGGAAAGATCCTTCTTCTCCCATGAGCTACAGACCACGCAGCCTTCTCTCAGGATTATCTAAGCTGTTTGAGAAAGCGTTCTTAGTCCAGTTTTGTTCAACCTGTTCACCTGCGACCTCGGCTCCCTGTCGTTGTTCGCGGATGATACCGCAGTCGTCCTCAATTTAAGGGTAACAAGATAGCTCACCGCGAAACTGCAGCGAAGCCTGAATGTCCTGTCAGAATACTTCACTGAGTGGAAGATCTGTATCAACGCAGCAAAGACCCAGGTCATCCTCTTCCCATACTCAAAATCTCCCAGACTTGTCCGCCTGATGATTGTAAAATAAGCCTAAACAACACAACGGTTGAATGGACAAATTCAGCTGTATATCTTGGCATTTCGCAAGACAGCAAGCCTATTTCTAACGAGCAGGTGGACAAAACTGTCACAAAGTGTAACGTTCTGTTGAAGCTACTGTAGCCATTGATCAACGGAAGGTCTGCATTGTCCCTGAATAACAAGCTTGCTGTTTACAAACAAATCATACTCCCGGTCATTGCATACGCCATGCCAGTCTTGGAGAGTTGGGTAAAAACACATCACCTGAAGCTTTAGCGTGTTCAAAACAAGTTCCTCAGGATGATCCTGAGCTGACTATGCTGCCCATCGTGGTATCCACCAGTGACTGAAAGGCGGCGTTAAGGCACAAGAAGCGACCGACTGCCCGCACAGTAAACTTTCGATCGGCAAGCTGCTTGAAATCGAGTTTGACGTATGTTTCGTTATCGATCAAAGTGCAGTCCTTGTGTTTCGTTAAAACACGGTCGTACAAGAGCCTTGCACGCGTTTTGGCTACGGAATTCTGTTTTTATGTCGTTTCGGATGTTTACTGGCTTTGTACGACTTGTATCCTTCCATGGCAAGGATGTTCCACACCGTTTGAAAGTTGGCGTTGGTCCTTCTGGCCACATCACAGATCGAATGATCGGGGTTGACTTTTACGCACCTCAACACCTTGCTGCACAGCTGACCATCCCTGGTTTCAGTTTTTTCGTAGGTCCGCTGATTCTTTACCCCTCGGCAACACTCGGGATTTTCCAGCAAGTTTGTGCACAATATTTTTTCATCTTTCGTTTTCCATTTGACGTTATTTCTGAAAGCGACCGACTACTTTGATCAAACTTACCCAGTTGTTTTCTATGGAAGTGTAAACAAACCACTGTTAACGATTTTCGATTCTCAAAACAAGAGGCGTGCTAGCGGCGCGCGAGGTGCTTACCAATTTACTTTTAGTCAGCCTTATTATCGAAAAAAAGTTTATAATTGACTTGAATAAATTTTGCGACTTTCTTAGATCTAAAAACTATAACAATAAATACAAAAAGTTACTCACCGATTATACTTCCACAGCGCCAGCGTAGCTCCCACATAAGGCAACATGATGTACAATGAAAACTCGTACGCTTCTTTACAGTGTCCGGAGATGATTTCAATCACATTGAAGATGATGATCGACCCAGCAATCACCAACGACTGGCACACTTCCAGCCCATTGATACCGGCCAGAATATTGATAGCATTGGTGCAGAACACCGCCAACATTCCCATGTAGACGTAATAAAGCACTCCAATATCAACGGAAGTCCCAAGAAGCTGGGACACAAATTTGAGTAACACGACTGTTGTTGAATTGAAATTGGTATAATAAACCATCAACAACGGCAGAGAAGCGATAGTTGGCAGGTACAGCTTATCTCGCCACCGCAGATTCAGTACATCGTCGGCGAAACCCAAGAGTATCATGCAGCAAATCGAAAGCATTGCTGCTATGAATTCTACAAACTGGAAAAAAGCATGAGTTGTCATTAAAAAATTGACTTGTTCGAACGTACCTTATCGTGCGGAAACTCTTCCTTGTCCCCATTGGAAAAGCTACCAACAAACGGCACCGGAATGAACAGGAACAATGAGATAAGAAAGATGCAACCAGTCACCACTCCAAACGCTTCCGGGCTGTAAAAAACAACAATCCGAATATTATTTTATCGAGCTCAACAAAGCAAAACTCACATTTTCGGTTTCGATGCTTTGTTCATATCTATCCCGGACAGGTTGGCAGCGATGAACATGGCCTTCATCTTCGGCATCAGGTTGTTCCCACATAGTACGCTCCGATGGAGATGATTACGTTGACAATGAGCGGCAGCGGGAGGTGAAGACTGCCCCCGAACAGGTCCACTTCGAACGATTTGAATAAGGCCATCTTCACACTGCCGACCAGCGATATCCGCGGTACCGAAAATTGAAAACACTATCGTTTGTATCCGATTATTGTCGTGATGTTTTGATTTGGTGACCCTCTCGATCACGTTATATGCTGCTCTATGTACTCTGACCGACAGCAGAGCCCGAACTGCTGACTGATAAAGACACATCGCCGGTTATGAGCTGTCATGTTTGTACATAAGGCTGCTATAAAGATTTGTGCATGCTATAACGTTTAGTTGCTGCCGGTTACGTTCAAATGCCTTGGAAGCGCTGAAAGCGGTTCGGAGGAGTGCAAAATGGTTCAAAATGTGGTGCGCACTGGACATGCTTTACGGCTAGTAATTAGGCACATGACACGTGTTGGAAATAACTTGAACCACAGAACACAGAAGTTTAATAATGTTTGTTAAATTATCAATTAATGTTTTGAATCATATTTTAATAGAGTAATTAGGGGGAATTCGTACACCTAACAAAACACCTAGTATATTTAAATCAGTATGCAACTCGGTATGCAATCTGTATTACAAACATGTAATAATCATACGTTGTTGCTTGTTTTCTGCGAATCAGTAGTGCTAAATCACAGTTTTATTTTCTTTAAATCTTCAGAAACATATCACAAAGTTTTGATTGGCGTCAAATGGGCAATACATATTAAATTAAAACAAGTGATTTGTTTTAAGGGAAGTAGATAAATAAACACATATAATTGGTTAAACTTGGTTAAGGCTGAATGTTTGATGTAAATCAACGATTTTTTTTTAATTTATGAAATACATTCAGTAGCAAAATAAGCCGAGCAAAATTTTGCTTTCAAAAAACTTCATGTTCAACCTTCTTCAGGTTTGTCAATTATCAATATTTTTTAGTGAAAATTCCACAACATTATAATCAATGTATTGACCATATGTGATAAAAAATGTTCATGTTGATTAAGTTTATAAACTTTAAGTTATGATGACATATGTGAGAAACGTCGTTTTTGAACAAACCAATTTCAAAAATCCGTATTTTTGTGAACAATTCAGTTAGCAAAAAAAAATTCACCACAGCCATTCCAAAGTGTAGAAAATAATGTGGACAAAATTTGAAATGTTTCCATCCGGTGGTTTGGACCATAGCTGCATCAAAGTTGACACACCAACATGAGCCAAAGTATTGATACTTGACAAAGTTATTAAATGTTGAACACGACGTTTTTTGAAAGCAAAAACTTTGCTTGCTTTTTTGTTTGCTACTGAGAGTACATCATCAACTCGCAAAATATGAGAAATATTGTTTTGAATCTTCTGAAAAATAAGAGCACAAAGTCGCGTTATTAGCAAAGGTGCCCTAAGCATCTAATATTAAAAATAGAAGAGTTAGATAGAAAGAAGTTTTTCGAAGTTCTAAAGATTTTGAATTTTGCAACTCAAAATAACAATTTATTTGAATAAATTTTTCGTTCGCATAAATTGTTATTTTAAGTTGCATAGTTCAAATAACTTAAGAACTTTGTAAAAGTATCTTTCTATCTAACTATTCTATTTCAAGAGATATGAGGCTCCTGAGAAATAAAAAACCAAAAATCAGTATTCATGTAAAATTTTGGACAATTATAAATTTTCTATAGACTGTTCCGATATTTATAAATACACTTATGATAAACCGTCAATTCAAAATGCGTGCAAATTGAGCGTACACCTTTACTATTTTCAAACCAATTCGTTTTTATAAACACGATATTGGCAATTTGAAGTGAATTTTTCTAGCAGTGCATACTGTCAACAAAACTCAGCTGCATTGCCAGCGAGCTTAGTTATTTCCGTCTGAAAGTTTATTGTGTTTGAATCAATATGGCGACCACCAGAAAAGAAACCGATATTGCCACGCGTGCTCAAGTGATCATTATGTGTATTCGTGGAAATTCGTTGCGGTAAATAGCGGCTGCCATTGGAAAAACACATTCCACAGTGCAGAAAATCGTAAACAAGTGGAAATTCGAGGGAGCTTTGAAGAACCGCATAGGCAGAGGCCGCTAACGGATCTTGACCACTGCAGACAAACGAGGAATCGTACGAACAATAAGTATAGAACCTAAGACAAGTATTCCGACATTGGCCAACGTGGTCGCTGACAATATCGGGAGATCCGACAGTGCTCAAAAGCGACTGGATTTTCCGAAGGAGCATATTGACAAGTCTTTGGAAATTTGGAACAAGGTGTTTTTTACCGACAAGATGACGAAAATTAATCTACTTGGATCCGATGGAAGACAGATGATTTGAAGAGGGCCGAACGACCTCCAACGACGAGGAGGTCAAGAATTTAAGGTCTACTGTCAAACACGGAGGAGACAGCGTCATGCTATGGGATTCAATGGCGACCAGTGGTGCGGGTACTATGGAGTTTATCGACACCACGATGGACAAAATGGGATATTAGAACATACTGAAGCAACATTCCGCGCATAAATTGGAAATACCGCGTGATTATTACTTTCAGCAGAAAAATCATCCAAAAAACACGTCGCACATTGTACGAGAGTGGTTGTTTTAGAATGTTCCTAAGCAACTGAAAACCCCTCCGCAGTCACCGGATTTGAACCCCATTGAGCATTTATTGTGGGAGGTATCTCGTATCATCGACCAGCACACGAAGCCGGATGATGACGTCATCCTTGCTTGCACCAGCCTAGAGGAAGACTTGTGGTCAGTAGCCGTCGATTGCACTAATCATCTGCCTCTCAGTTTCAGCATGGTTGAAAAAGCAACAACTGCTGATCCGATACTACGCAAAGTTCACACGAACTTCGGCTGGCCCGAATCAAGGTCGGAAGTTAAGGACCGGGAGATCTTACGTTTCTTCGCTGATCGCCAGGAAGATCTTCTCTGCTCGGTTTACTCAAGGCAGCATCATGTTTGGCGACAGATTGGGTCGATCTGAATGTCTCCTTCCGGGAGACGGTACCCTCAACCAGCTACACAAGGGCACCCAGGCGCCCTGCAGCGAATGAAGGCCTGTCGGCACGCTGCCGCTTCGTGTACTGGCCGGAACTGGACAACGAGGAATCATCAGTTTTCGGTCTAAAGGGCTGTCGCCATTGCGCGCACATCCGTCGCCGCGGTCCCCGCCGAACCGCAGAACCGAGAATGTGGCATCCCACAACGGCTCGCCAATGGCAGCGAGCTCTCACGCCGATTACGCGGGCCCTCTGGATGTGGGAGGAGACTATTCGCTGTCGTTATCGATGCACTGCACCAATGGCGGCCTGAGATCTGGCGTCAGATTACATCAAAGGCTACCATCAACCTCATACCGCACCGCCGCCTCCTGCCATCAACGCTTGAATGCCTGGAAGCTGCATCTGTGACACGACAATGGCAACAATTCAAAGGGTGCGGAGTTCAGCGAGTTCTGCTGTGAGAACGGCATTCGTCATATGACAACAGCTCCATTCCATCCGCAATCGAACGCCCAAGCCGAACGATTTGTGGACACATTCAAGCGGTCGGTTAAAACAATTCAGGAGGGAGAAGGTGCGATCAAGTCAGCATTGGACGTTTTCCTCCTCACCTACCACTCCACACCAAACCCAAATGTCCCAAGTGGGAAGTCATCGGCAGAGGCCATGTATAACCGGCCACTCAGAACATCGTTACACTTACTTCGACCACCGTCAAAGTCAGAGCCATCTTCAAACCACCAGAGTTCTTCAAACGCACGGTCTTTCAATCCGAAGGATTCTGTGTACGCAAAAGTGTATGCCAACAACAAATGGTCGTGGTTCCCTGGAACAGTAGTAGAGAGAATCGGCACAGTGATGTACAACATCTGGGTGGACAACGGGAAGCTGATCAGGCCACACATCAACCAGCCCAGAGAACGATCTGCTTGTTTGGGGGACTGAAACGAAGGTGCAGATTAAGAAATGTCTGCCACTCAACATCTTACTCGACGAGTGGAACCTTTCCAGCAACCTAGTAGCATCCGAGTCTGTTCACTTGTCAGAAGCGGAAGTCCTCGAGCAATCCCATTCTACATCATCAACGCCAGCAAATAGACTTCCAACACCAACGTCTTCTTCGAGATCACCTTCGAGGGCATTTGTGTCTGCTGTTGACAGTTCATCTACGATTCAGCTACCTCGGCGATCTTCTCGATCCAGAAGACCGCCGCAATAGTTCCAAGCGTAGCAACGGTTCTAGGAGGGAGATGTTGGGGACAACTGGCAACCGTAACGAGGATTCACCACTAAGGTTCTCTGTTGGCAGCATCGCCTTTCACCCGGATGACGTCTTCGAGTGGAGCATAAAGGCGCAAACGCAATATGGACGGAAACGGAACGGAAACGGCAAGTTTGACAGATGTCGTAAATGACGTCGATATATCCTATTGGAATCAACTTGAATCTTATCAGTTTTCTATCCGACAAGCAGGTTTAGTCAGATTGGGCTATTCCGCTACCGTCACCGTTCCGCTTCCGTTATCATTGCGTTTGGGCCTTCATTAATGAGTTGTCACTCATCCATTGTATAATAATTGAGCACACGTTTTAAGAATATTTGATTAAAGTTTTATTAGTTTTGTACCGTGGATATTCATGTTTTAATACGATTATTATTTATCATCTCGTCTACGCGGATACAAAAGAGCTCAATCTGGCGATTCAGGAGATTTGAAATAATATTCCAGCAACGGTTACCAGGGAGCTGGTGGAATCGATGCCGTGACACTTGAAGGCTGTTTTGGATGCCAAAGGTGGCCATATGAAATACTAAAAAACGAATTTCAACGATTTCCAACATTGTTTAAACACATTTTCAAAGGTAATCTCGTACTGTACGCTAAATTTTGTAATATCCGAGTGAGCGATTTTTTCTTTGTTTAGCCAACTACAAATGAATTTGTTGTTGTTTTTGTTTCTTGCGAGCATTAAATACAAAAGAAACCATGTGTACAAGTTGTTTGCGTTTATTCACTTATAATCCTGAAAAACTTGGATATTTATTGATGAATCCCACATTGACGCTCAATTTTGAGACCGACTGTACATCAGATGAAATAAAGGGTGTATTCGATAAAAATGGCACACAGAAAATCTTATGTAACTTTTGAATCGTATGAGTAAAAAACCTAGAAATTTGAGTAGATCTTATCCATAGTGTATTATTTACATCTGCTAAGTTTCATAGTTATACATTCAGTAGTTCCAGTCATGTCTTCGAAACAAGAAATTGTCCGTGAGAAAAAAATCCAGGGGCGTCCCACCGATGGATTGCTAAACGGCTTGGAATAGCAAATACAACTGTGTATCATGTAATAAGATCCTTCAAGGAGCGTCTGAGTGTCCAAATGAAGGAAGGGAGTGGTCGTAAAAGTGGTCCAATGGACAGTAAAATGGCCAGGAAAGTCGTACAACAATTCAAGAACCGTCCAAACATGTCAATTCGAGATGTCGCTAAAAAGTCTAAGGTGTCAGTCGGTTTTGTGCAGAAAACCATGAAGCGTGCTGGGTTACAAGTTTACAAAGTGCAAAAAGCCCCAAACCGGAATGAAAAACAAATCATCACTGCGAAAACCCGCACCCGGAAACTTTACACGAAGCTGCTCACCAAATCCGGTTGCACCGTGATGGATGACGAAACATACGTCAAGGCCGACTTCCGTCAACTTCCTGGGCAAGAATATTTCGTTGTCAAGTCGAAGTTCGATGTTTCGGAGGATGTTCGAAAGAAGAAACTATCGAAATTTGCAAAGAAGTTTCTAATCTGGCAGGCGATTTGCGGATGTGGTGAAATAAGTGCTCCCTTCATCACTTCCGGAACAATAAACGGTGCGATTTACACGGAAGAGTGCCTTAAGAAGCGTCTCTTGCCATTCATTAAGAAGCATAAAGGATCAACTCTGTTTTGGCCTGATCTAGCATCCTGCCACTACGCTCGAAACAGTATTGGAGTGGTACTGAGCCAACGGAGTCAATTTTGTGCCAAAGGATATGAACCCACCAAATTCACCGGAACTCCGTCCAATTGAAAATTCTGGGCAATTATGAAAACGGAACTTCGCAAACATCCCAAAACTATAAAAACAGAGCTAGAATTGAAGAAAATTTGGGTAAAAACAACACAAACACTGGGAAAATCGGTTGTACAAAATTTGATGGGTGGAGTGAAAAGGAAGGTGCGGGCATTCGGGATGGGAGACGAAATTGAATAAAACAAATGTTGTAAATCAAAACTCATTAGTAGTTCTTCATTCCCTGAAAATTTCAAGAAAATCCGATAATCAGTTTAATTTTGATGAGTATATATGTGTGTGCCATTTTTATCGAATACACCCTTTAGAACAGTGCTAAGGGCATCTTCAACGGCGATCCAAATCGCGGATGGATTTATTTTTTTAGACTAGTGTTGTTTATTCGCATCTTTAAGCGCCTCTTTCATTCCGCGAAGCCCTTTCGGTTGCTTAGTAGTACCCCGACCCTGTGAAAAGCTTTAAGTCTCGCATTGCTGAGTTTTGTCGAGAAGAACATATCCCGAGAACTTTGAGAAATGGGCGAATTTGCTTTTGAAAACAAATATTTGAATTGACGGTTTTTAGTGAATAAAAGCACAATTTGCAGAATGATGACCACAGTTGGCTATTAGAAGTTTTTTTTACCCGATCAAGCTCTTAGTTTAGGAAATTGAGCTTTTATTCCTGAGAAATCGTCGATGTCAATGTTTGTCTTCAAGGCAGACTCACCCACTTCGCAAATTTCTCAGGATATGTTTCACCAAGGCAGCGACAACGAGATCAAAATATCGAAAAGCTCTGGATCTTTTCCCCGTTGTCGTTGCTGCTGTTAAATATCGCTCAAAAAGCGATACTGCTTCTGCCCGAGTCAGTCTAGATTATTTCATGTTTACAGATAAAATGTCAACAATAACATCGGACCAGCTCAGCATAGCACTGCAGCACCAAACACAAAACGGACAAAAGCACCTCGAAAGATAAGCAGTGACTTGAAAAAAATAAATAAGTGATGACAATGCGAAAAAAATCAGTGGGGTTGTGGACAAGACAAGACAGTGGTTGGAGTAGCCTACGTAAGGTCATGTATTGCACTAACTAGGTTTGCTTTGGTGCTGTGACGTCCCTGAAAAGGACGATGACTGTGTTCGCATATGTTGAGCCACTGCATGGTTCATGGGAGTTAGGGGATAGGTTGGCAGCAAATCGCATATGTAGCCGTTTGACGTCCTACAAATCGCTTAAAACATTTATGGAAATAGATTACTTTCTGCTTCTCGAATATCTGAATGTCTGCACCAGTTTTGCTATATAATTGTGTTGGAGAACCTTTCCAGTCCAACAAGAGTACCCTAAATCGGGCTTGGGGAACCCAATTCTCTACGGCAAGGATTTGCTTTCAATATGTGGTCTAAAGGTATCTGTACTCAGAAGTTTAACTATTCATTGAACTAAGCTTGGCCGTCCATTACTACAAGCTGGCCCACTTATTCTACAGCAAGCCATGAATCGATACATAGTATCGTAAACCACCTTAAACTAATCATCGCTCTATGACGCCTATCCACACAACGTAACGGAAAGGGCAAGGCCGGGAAGTTTACGCATTGGATTGAAGGTAGCAGTGAGTAAAGCATGAATAAACATCTCATTCAGCCCAGCATTCCACTCTCGGTGGCTTTGCATTGTTATATTTACTAAATCCCCGCCGTACTTACTGTGGTGTGTGCGGTTGGTTGATTCACGAAAGTGTGCAATTCCTGCCTTTTTTTCCTCTGTTTACTGTAGGTCTACTGATTTTATATTTGCTCGTTTGCTCACATTAAATGTAGATTTTCCTCTTGTTTCCTTTCGTCCACGGTCCACGGATAGTTCAGGAGGTAGGTATGTGGGTAGTTGGAATAGCATCCAGATTATCTTTTCTTTGTCTCTGATGATGAGGACGGCAATGGTGGAGGTGAACTATCTGAGCAATCGTTATGATTCAACCCCTTCTCAGTGAACGGCGCAGTGAAGCAATTAAGTTGTCATTTGTTATTTTTTTTTTTGCGATTGTGGTAAGCACTCCACATCTGCAATTGTTCGGTTATTCGATGCCATGTGAAGTGATCTTGAAACAGTGGTGTTAATGAGGGGTTGCCACCTCTGGAAAATTCCACAAACGAAGATGATTTTCTTTTCTCCGTCTTTGTTTCTATAAACAACTGTTGAGAAGAAAACTGTTATCAACTCACGCAACTCCAGCGCGTGTAGGCTCTTTCAACGGCGATTCGAAGCGAAGTAACTTGTTAATGAAGTCGTCGACGAAGAATGTTACACATCGATGGTCATCTTTTGTTCCGTATTTTCGGGGGCACGTCAACCGTATCCAGCGTGTGTTCTATCAAGCGTGTGGCGTATGAGCGAATATGATACACAGGCGCCAGCGATTGAATGAATAAGAACGGTAATGTCCTGTTGTGATAAGTCGTAACCGAGTCATAAATAATCATAACCTTAATTAATCCTGTTATTGTGAGATCTTGACCTATGGTTTGGAATAGGTATTACTTGTTACTTGAAAACATTGTGAGTTTATGGGTGAGCCAGCGGCGTCGGTGATGTAGTAGTAAGCGTGGTTGCCTCTCACCCCATTGCACAGTGGGGGAAAAAGTACATAAATCGCGATAGAATTCGATAATTCAGTTCCAAGTAGCACAAGGATAGTGAACAATAGCATTTTTTATGTAACTATAAATTAGAAGAAAAATTAGTAATCTCCATTTAATTCCAACTACCTTTGCTTATCTTCGACAGATACGCGTATTTCGTCTACAATGTGCAGACTTCTTCAGTGTCTCGTACTAATAACTCGACTGACCCAGTCGAGTTATTAGTACGAGACACTGAAGAAGTCTGCACATTGTAGACGAAATACGCGTATCTGTCGAAGATAAGCAAAGGTAGTTGGAATTAAATGGAGATTACTAATTTTTCTTCTAATTTATAGTTACAAGTATTCCACTAAACAGCTCAAACCCTCTAGGATTCATTTTTTATGTGAAAATTCCTGGGAAATCTAATGGAAGGAATTTCATTTGCCGCAAAATTCAGTGGAAGGAGATATTGGGCTTATTTTACCCCGATTCCCCCGTATTTGCGAATAATTCCCAGTAATCTATGCTTGGAGGGGTCTGCGGTAGTCAAAAAAGGCCTATTCGTATGTAGAGTTTCCGATTTCTAGGGAAGTAGTTGAAGCCACCGCACGGGTCGGGTAACGGAGATATGCTGATTTTACCCCACTTCCCCCATGTTGTCTAATATTTTGTTTGGGCGACGAAAAGATTTTTATTTATTTATTTAAACGCAACATCTTCGACAAGGACATCGCACAGACTGGTCACAAAAATGTTTTAATTCTATTCTTATATACTAATTTACTAATGTTGAAATCAAAAGAGTCACACTTTTGATTGAAAAACCTACAACATGAATCTAACGGGTTATTTCGTCCATAAAGAGTACGATGACCAGAAATCCACAACAGTTGACGATTCCGGAGCTGACGAACTGGTGCATGTAACCTAACATTCTCAAGAATGCTGCTACAATCGATGTTGCACATGACCACGTCGAAGACAAACAGCCGTTGAAGCATCACTCGACGACTCGATAACGGTTGAATATTTAGCAGCGCTCATCGATGTTCATAATGGCGGCAGATTGATAGGATCGTTCCAGGGAAGGCGGTGTAAAGCGTATCAAACGAACCGCTTCTGGACTTTTTCGATGCGTGCAATCTGAACGGCGTGGTACGAAGCCCAGATTTGCACTCCGTATTCCAGCACACTACGCACTAAAGCACAATACAGTGACTTGAACGAAGCTTCCGATCAAGTTTGACTCCTTGGTCGTTGATCGACGTGACCCTCTCTAATGATATGTCGTTTAAGCCGTAGTCAAACGTGGCAATGGAATGACAACGAGCGAAGGTTATCACTCTGCACTTAGCCGTATTCATCTGCATTCCGTTTAAATCACACCATCTAGACACATGTTCTAAATCGGCTTGTAAAGCACAGCAATCTACAAGCGATTTAATTACACGGAACAGTTTCAAGTCATCCGCATAGAGCAATTTACCGGAGTTGAGACCATCGCACAGATCGTTGATGAAGAGGATGAATATAAGAGGGCATAGGCGTAGCCAGGATTTCAAATAGGGTGGGGCAAGAAATTTATTTAGAGAGAGAGAGAAAGAGAGAGAGAGAATTACACCGTCTTCAATCGGTGGTTGCACATACTGAACACATTTCATTATACAACGGACAAAACAACGCTCGGTGAACCAGTAGAGTAGGGACATTTTCAAGTTCCACCGGCTAGAGCAGAAATCGAGCCCTCACTTTGTGACAATCCGCCTGAACGACGGGTGGATTATCTTCTCTACACTTACCCAAAGTACTTTACAATACCCCACAAATTTTTACAAGATTCAACAATTCTAGGCTTGTTCTGGAATTTAAAAAAAACAGAAAAGATTTTGAAAATCTTAGGTTTATCACGTGCTTCAAAATCGAACCGCATAAAATAGCAACCATGGTAAAATTTAGCGGATACTGTCATGAGTCGAAATATTCATTTTAAAGTCGTGTTGGATTTTTGTACAGTATAACCACCGATTTTGTTCACAGTTTGTACTGAAAATATACTTTTCCTCCAAGACCCTCTCACCCACACTGAAAATTAAATTTTGATTTTATTACGAAATCGAAGGTAAGACTACCAAATCTATTCGTTGTATTCGTTGTAAATAGATTCGTACTTTTCAAGAAGCTGCCTTCGTACTCAATGCCACACGCGTAACTGTCTAAAACACGAAGCATTTATTGGCACAGAAAGAACATGCGTGCATTGTACGAAAACGATATAAACTACTACGAATATTTTGTTATCAATAAACTCTGGTGGTTGCATGACTGACTGACAGATCTTCTATATCGCCTCAGTATGTAATTGAATAAATAAATTAAAATAAATCAATGATTTCAGCACACCTGTTTTGGCAACCCTGCTAGTGCCCATACCGCATCGCTTTAGTTTGGTCGATGAGGAATACATAGAAATGACAGATAAGAAAGTTAAGGAAGAATGTAAATAAAATGGATGATAAATAAAGGAAGGACGGAAATATAAGGGGAAGATCAGATGGATTTTATGAAAAATAGAAGTATATAGATCAAAGTGGCGTGAAAAAATAGTGGTGTGTAAAAGTAGCAGGAAGACGATATAATTTTCGCGACTCAAGAGGTAAATTCATATTGACTTACGTTGACACAGGCGAAAAATCGTGCTGTAAGAAGAAAGGTTCGGGTTACCGTGAGTTGCCTACCTACCTATCTTACAGCTAACATAAATACTAAGACCAAATTAAATTACTATTGTTGCACAGGAATTACGATTGTGTTAGAGAAAAAAATAGAAGAAGAAACTTAGCTGAAACGAAAAAGGAAACAAAAACTGTGAGTAAAATGCTCGAAAATTTAAACCTAATTACTTACTCTAAATTTAAATTATATATATTACAGTTTGATCTGTTGTATAACAAGATACAGAAATAGTTTCTCTCGAATCCAACTTGATCCGAACAACACCTGACTAGCAATACCAACATGTATGAGTGCAATTGAAGAGAAGCAGCAATTGGTTGATCTTCATGATATTCATTTTGTGTACTGTACAAAGAGGTGTAATGATAGCATTTCACCAGATGACAAGCATTAAGAATGTTCATACAATTTACGAGACATTTGTTCTATGTATATATTTTGTTGTTAGAAGGCACGAAATGCATCTACACAAGGGACTTTTAACAAATCCCTAAATCGCAATTTTCAATGGATTCGCATAGATTGTTCTTAAGAAGCTTCTATAGGATTGGTACAGTTGTAAAAATTAAATGTTTACGAAAAAAAGTTTGCTTCGAGCATCGGCTGTGAATGGTTGTGTCGATGCTTTTTTATGCACTATTTTTGTTATATGGCGCGTTTCGTATTGTTTTGGTAATCTATAATTCGGCGATGTGAGTAACCGAGTGAGCACAGAAAAATAAACAACAAATATGCTTCCTGGTGAAATTTGGGGATTTGCCCGGCTGGTGATCCGGTGATGGGGATCACAATTAGTTGTGATCCATAATATTGGTTTGCCATGCTTGACGTGCCACCATATCCTGGAGCAAGTAACCCACTATCCCAATTTGGGATTGGCTCCAATAGCACTTTAAAAAAAATAGAGGTGGGTTATATCTAGGATATAACCGCAAGTTTAACGTAGGACCGCGTTGGTGTTCCCCTTCTTATGAAATTACCTTCCCTTATTTGACCTGCATTCGTGCGAGGCAGGCGCTGGTTATTGCATTAGTTTGAGATCACCAGTTTTTTCACATTGAGAATGTATGCTAGCCCCAGGCATCATCTGGTGGTTCTCTGTGTAATAACAGCTCATATGGCAACAACGGAGATAGCAACTTCGGGTGGTCAATCATGTTTATTATCTTACTCATGCTCATAGCAATGGATAAAATCTTCGAATGGGATAAAACAACTGCTGTCTTGCCTCTAAAACTGGGATATGAGTCGTTTTGTCTCGCCCGTAGAATGTCATATTTTAGAAAAATTTTAGTCTTTACTATTTAAAAAAAAATCTCATGGATGTCCACTTTTTGCACTTTTTTGCTACATCTTGCCAGAAAATCGAGGCAACTTCGCGCTTTTTGATTGAGGCAAAGGGGCAATAGGGGGAACAACGGCCCCCCTCTGCTCCCTCTGGCTACGCCTATGTAAGAGGGCCAAGGTGGCTACCCTGTGGTACACCGGAGGGAATATCAAATAAGTCCGATCTAGCGTCGTGCACCTTGACAAAAGCTTTACGTGAAGACAAATACGACTGAAGCCACTGAATAATTCAAGTGGGCAATCCAAGGCGGTTCAGTTTTTCAATGGCCAGTTGATAAGGTACCTTGTCGAACGCTTTTGAAAAGTCAACGTAAAAGGCGTCGACCTGGCACCGCTTCTCGAGCTCGTTGATCACAGTACCGGTGTTAGCCATGAGGTTCGATGTCGTTGACCGCTTTTTGACGAAACCATGTTGATGCTCAGAGATCACTGACTGCACAACAGGGTACATGGCGTCATGTAACAGCTTCTCGAAAACTTTCGCAAGGCAGTTAAGGATTCGGGCGGTAGTTCTCAACGCTGTGTGTATTTCCAGCCTTGTGGATAGGAGTGATTGATGCTAGCTTCCAAGCGTCAGGAAACACTCCTTCGGTCAAGGATCGATTGAAGATCGTAGCGATGGGACAAGACAGCGGCAGGGCGCACTGTTTGGCGAAGACAGGTGGAATGTGATCAGGGCCGGGGCCTTTCGATGAATCAACTGCGCTGAAAGCATCGTGAATATCGTCATTATTGAAAGTGACCAAGGGAAGATGAAGATTATACAACGGAAGCCCGCGGAGGTGAGTTGTCGTCGTGTACGGAACGGAAAAATTTAGCAAAAAGATTTGCGGTAGAGACCGGTGAGCAAGAACTACGATATTTGTACGTAACCTCAACGAGAACCCTGGTCGAGCTCTTTTGTTTGTTGATATAGTCCCAGAAAGATGAAGGGTCTTGTGGGAAATACATTTGGATACAATCAATATACTCACGGAAACGATCATCTCGCAGTCGGCGATATTCTTCTTCAGCAAACTTCAGAGCTTTCGTGTTCGTGGTATTTTTGTTGCGAAATAAACGTTTCCTGAGCTTACGTAAGCGATTACGACGGTTACGGAGTTGTGGTCTCCACCAAGGTTGGTTAAACTGCCTTCTAGGCCGGTAAGTTCTAACGGGAACAGTTTCACGGATGATTCGATCAATAGTACCGTAGAAAGCCGTCACGGAAGCATCAAGTTCAACAGCTCATTCCAGTCCTGGGAAGCGATTCTCGCATTACCGGCTTCATAATCACAGCGGGTGAAATCATAATATCGTGTCGTGATGTCTGCTTGGTATTCTTCCTCATGGGAACGGGCGTCCACAGTTACAATAACCGGCTTATGATGAGCGTCAATTTTTACTAGAGCAGATGGCGGCTCGAAGAGATCTATGATACATGGATCACTCACGAACACCAAGTCAAGTAGCTTACCGTTCGCGTTCAAAAGATTATTTACTTGATGGAGGCCAGCTGACAACAAAGACTCGACTAAGGCAAGTTCCTGTTCAGTTGACGCGTTAATTGGTAAGTATCCCAGAAACTGTTAATCAAACTGCCAGATTAAATTCGGCAGATTGTAGTCTCCAAAGCAGATGATAACATCACGGGAATCGGCAAGACGTTGAATTTGGTTAACTGATTCCACGTGCCTCGTGTCATTCTCCGGTTTACCGTTCCGCCGAATGTAAATGCAACAGACATAAAGAGAAAACTGCGGCAGAACAATCCGAACGGCAGTTTGGCTATCACTATCCACCAGATTCACAACTTTGCAGTCAAGCTCCGATTTAACTGAAATTAACACACCACCACCTCTTCGCCAACTGCTGGTGGAAGCATTGCGGTCGCATCGATGAATTACATAGTTACACGTCAACTCAGTGGAAGCAATTTCGGTGTGAAGCCATGTTTCCGTTAGAACGACAATATCAAAATCGCTGGCCATCAGAGAAAGCAACAAAGTGTTGGTTTTCGTTCTTAATCCACGGACGTTCTGATAGTAGATCGTTATTGGCGAGGAGGTTGAAAGACGGCGTGAGGATAAAGGCACTGGTATCGCATGCGGCTCGTTTCATTCGACGTAGGATGACGCAGGTGGGATTCCGATATTTCTGCTCGCATCGTCGTCGTGGGAAGACGTAGCTCCGGGATTATCGATGGCTGTGGACGGTTGGATGCCCCGAGGAGGATTCCAAAAATGTTGAGCATTCGATCCATTTTCAACAAATTCTCGAAACTCAATTTGCGAGGGGCACGTAGAAGGATCCATTGCTCGAGCTTTTAAGCCTTGCTCGACTACTACCTTGTAAGATACGAAGGTGAGCGTAGACAATGATCGACCTTTCGGTACAAGTGCTTTAGTGATCACATCTTCCGTCCGCAAGCATTCCTTCACGAGATGTTGATCGTCTGCATCACTAACTTCCGGGGATATTTTGGTCAGATACACCCAAAATGTGTCGTCATTACTCGCTGACGGCCCTGCAAGCGCGATGTTGGCGGAATGATCAGTATCTCGAAAAATTATGGACGGTTGTTCTTGCGTGGGTATTGCGTTTTCATCGCGGACTCTTTTCGGGGTAGATCGGTTTCCGAAATGAAAACGGTGAGGTACCGGTGATAAACCTGCTAGTGATAGCTTGTTTAATCCTCCCTGGATTTTTTGTCTGAGCTCCACAATCAAACTTTGCTTGATGTCCGTCTTCAAATCCTCGACGAGCTTCTGGTACACGTCATTGACCTCCTTCACTGCCGCATTCATTGAAACCAATGTGTTTTTAAAACGGGCATTTCCCATAATATCACGACATCCTTTGCACATCCAAAACAGCGCTGGTTTGTCTCTGACGTCCTTGTAAAGTGCTTCTGTAATCTTGGCGCAGCTGAAATGGAAATTTGCTTTGCAAAAACCACCACAAACAACTTCCACATTGCTCATGGTTAATGCGCAACTATTGCAAACTTCCATATTACAAATCACTGTGGAAATGCTCTAAGCGTCACTCAGGCGTTACTCCGAGGTGCAAAAATGTTATAGCGGCAAAACTGGCAACATTGGCAGAGATGATAGAGAGCTATGATCGCTTAACTCACACTACTTTAAGTAGGTGGCAAAGGTTTCAAAGCAGATTCGATTGTTTACCTTTTAGCACAGAGAACAGACATCCAAGCTAGAGTGCCCTTACTGTGTAAATTGCTGTAACTGCCATTTTAAAATTACAGCTCGTTTCTGTTAGTTTTGAGGATCGTATCTTGATGGCGCCACCTGCGCGCCTTGAGATTTGATAGGCTGTCAATTTTAGTTTGGTGAAACCTAGACTAGGCGGCGCTGATTTTCCAACGGTTTGCTTTTGAAAATTTACACAGTAAATTGAGAAAAAAATGTTCGAGCCTGGATGTCTGTTCTCTGTGCTTTTAGATAACGACGATGCAGACTGATGATGGTCGATGCACAAAAACTGCTTTTGTTTAGAACCGAGTGGAATTCAGATGGAGTTTTCGGATATCAGGATGAGACGGCGAGCAGCACCATGTGTTGTATATTGGCTTGAATGGTACAGGTGAGTGCAATATTGCAGTACTAGGCGCAATCGTACGATGGGAGGATGACGAAGGTATTTCGACGATCAGCCACAAGTCGGCAACGGTGGCAAGCGCAGGTGAAGAGAGGCGAGGTGGGAGGTTTTTGTTTTATAAGTAGGGCAATGGTGGCGAGCGATTCACTCTAACCACACTCAAGCCTACTCGAAAAAATAATATTTTCGCTAATCCTACCTGGCTGATTGTACATATATTCATCACATTCTGCAGCCATCCAACTTAAAACGAAAAAAGATGTTTAATTTCTCCAATAAATGGACGCAGTAACCAAGAATTTATAATCCTGGCAAATTACATTAGGTCATGAATATAATTAAAAGCTACAAAAAAGTTTCGGAGACTAAAATTTCGTAAAAATAATGAGCAGTCAGATTTTCAACATAATTTCTAACCTTTGCACTGCAAATTCGTCGTATTGATCTAACCGTACTAGGGAATATAGTCGAGCCAGACTCCAAGTTTTCTCTATAACTTCACTATATCCTCACACATTTTCGTTGCGTAATTGCACAAACCATAAAAATCACACTTCATTTATTACACTAGCCACACGAGAATCTACGAATACGTGATGAAATACTAGAAAACTATGGGATTAATTTTCACAATAATTTAAATACGCTTGCACTTATTCTGAACCGTGTTAACAATCGACGTTGTTGCTTGATGTTGCACTGCTAACATACTGTATAGCATACACATCAACGCTAGTGTGCGTTTTCAATCATTCATAGAGCATTCTATGCCCAACGTTATGGTGAGTCTTGTTGTCAATATTTTCATGGAAGAATAACAAACAAACCCTTTCATTTTGTCTTGGTTGCTACCCAACACACGTGAAGGGCTGTCAAATGATCTACTTCATTTTTGGGTATAGTAGTGAAGAGCGTTAACTTGTTTATATTTTTTTCTTGATTAAAATCAGTACGACTAACATATGGGATTAATGTTTTTCGTGATAGTATTAACATAGATACATAACGGTGACAACTTTTCCGTATTAAATTGGAAGAAAGTTATAAGAATCGAATGTTTTGTGTGTTGCTAAATGATTACCGGTAAGTGGACGAATAAACTGTTAATAACTTGTGTACTAAGTATACGGTATTCAGTGCATATTCACCGATTTCCACTGGAGGTCTGCTTATTGAGCTCAAGATAGGTTCCGCTTCCCTATTTATTTTCTGCGGCAGATTGAAAGGGCATGCGGGCGAGATAATGCGTTGTACAACAATTGTAGACGGTAATTTCAATATAATCAACAGCAAATTGACGACACGATAGAAATAAAAACAACTTTACAAAACGGCATGGTTGGCAGATCCCTATTGTTCATTAATCTAACGTCGGAGTTGTCTGCGGTGGTCAAAATAGGCCTATTCTTATGTAGAATTTCTCTAGGAATCGAATGGAGGTGGTTGCACGGGTCGGGTAACGGAGATATTGGGCTTATTTTGCTCCAATTCCCCGCGTTTTTTTGAATATTGCAGCCACAGCACGGGTCGAGAAACAGAGATATTGGGCTTATTTTGCCCCAATTCTCCGTATTTTTGAATAGTGCTGAGAAATCTATGATTGGAGGGTTCTGCGGTAGTTAAAATAGGCCTATTCGTATGTAGAAATTCCCTAGGAATGCATTGGGTCTGGCTTTTCAAAAATTTGAATTTCATCTTGCGCAAACTTGTGCAAATACGGTTCTGGGAGGCCAGAGTCCCGGAATGTCTGGAAAGCCCATAATATTGGTAAATACATACCACGGTTTTACAATGACCTTAGTACTATCAAGGAATTAAATTTAGGGTTTTATTTTGTAGTAAATTTACATGTAATGTGAGAACGAATTCCCTGTTGTTACTTCTTTTGTGATTTCAACTTGTCACTGCATGGTGCTCCGGATCATCCAGAATATCTGAAGAGTTGTGTGTCACTTACGTTTTAGAGTAACGCGATTTTTACCTTACATTTTGACAAATAATAAATATATATTTCTTGGGAAACCGACTGCTGATTCAAGGCCCGAGTTGACCAAGGTTAATCGATCCTACGTTCCGGCTCCTTGAAAAAATGCACTGGCACTTTGCATTTTTGAAGAAACAAATTTCAGTTATAGTTGTCATTTCAAATTCCAATTGATTTTAAATTAATTTCACCATGTTTTCTACGTCAGAGAAAGCATATTGATGAAGTTTTGATATTGTTTATCTTCCAGAAGCTGATATTTCAAACCCGAAAAATGCAATCTTGATAAGCTGAGTCGAATGGTATATAACACTCGGTCCTTCGAGCCTCGGATCCAAATTTTCAAAGTGATTTGTATACCATTCTTTTATAAGAGAGGTAAAACAGATGAATGTGCATATTGGAATAAATCATTACAATCATTATAATGACGTAACGTTAAATCATCTGAATTTTCTTAATTGAAATGTACATGAAAATTGAAGTCGCCATCAAAATAATAAAACCTGGACATAAGAATTGATTTTTATAATAAGACTTAATATACTATATTCAATATACTATATTCATACATATTCATACATTTTTTTTCAACATTATACTTCATTATTTTTCCATTTTCTTTCATCGTAATTTATTTTAAATGGTTCAAAGATTGGGATTTTCTGAGGCGAACAATTTGGGATCACGTCTTCTTTTGAAAGACGCTTCAATATGTAGAGTGCAGGTTCTCTGCTTGGTGTGATGAACCAGCCCAGATCGAAGGTAACGTAAAAACGAATCAACAAGAACAATAACAACAACAACACCAACAACAACAACAACAACAACAACAACAACAACAACAACAACAGCAACAACAGCAACAACAACAACAATAAACATATGATTTGGCAAGCAATTTGCTCGTGTGGAGGCGGAGCACCCCATTCTTGACAACTGGAACGGTCAATGGGCATGTGTACCTAAAGGAATACCTCCAAAAGCGTCTACTTCCTTTTCTGAGGTCACACAATGCTCCTACGATTTTCTGGCCGGATTTAGCCTCGTGCCATTACTCGAAACAGATTTTAGAGTGGTACAAGGCTAAGGAGGTAAATTTCGTGCCGAAGCATCTCCACCCCCCACGCACCGGAACTGCGGCCAATTGAAAAGTACTGGGCCATCATGAAGCAGGCACTTCGGAAGCATCCTAGGAAGTGAAATCGGAGGAAGATATGAAGAAAAATAGATTGAAATGGATGTTGTACAGGATCTTATGAGTAGTGTAAAAAAGAAGGTTTGTGCATTTGGATATGGAATTGAAATTGAATAAATCAAACATGGGAAAATATTCATAACAGGTTTTATTTTACTCCCTGAAAGTTTGAAGATGATTGGTTGAACGGGCGAGTTTTGCCAAATATTTGTGTGTGTCACAATTTGATTCCGTACACCCTTTAGAACCTAGCGATTAGAAAGAATATACATGGGCCCTTCAAATCAAGTTCAACTTTTAGTTTAGTTTTTATTTTGTATTAATTTTTATAATGTCTCAAGCATGTAACTCGGACGTAAACTTGTGTAGCATTTACATCTCTTCAATTTTCCTATATTATTTCGATAATCTTGAAACTTAATTTTGATTGCTAAATTTGGTTTGTCTCAGTATTTTTATATATTGTTATAAACTCACAAAAGATATCATCACAGCTGAAATCTAGGGTAAATAAATAACAATTTTGTTCTGGTTGTAATAGTTGATACGATTCGCTGTATAAGGTTTGCTATCTTTCGGGGTTCCATTGTAAATATATCATTTCCTGATTATCTTGATATCGATCCCCTAATATAGTTTAAACTGTACCGAAATGCTCCCAACAAGTGCGCACACACTTTAAAAGTTTCTACCTAAATAATTTCGAATGAATATTGTTTCACAATAATGGCTGTGAGACGAATGTTCACTGAGTCCGCAGTTAGCAGTGACGATCTTGTAGCGCCACATGTGCCGTCGCCAGTGAAATTGCGTGATATTTATGACAACATCAGTTATGCACAAAATGATGACACAGAAAGAAACTCACTGCTGAACTTTGAACAACGGCGCAACAAGAGAAAGAAGGCGCACTTTATGGTTCATTCCACCTCGGCGGTGACTCATACCTTACCCGGCGAACCCATCACGCACCGTGCACCACTCCACTACGCTGTGTGTGTTTTTTCACTATTTTTATTGCTTCTCCAAGCGGTGCGCTGCTGTAGAGTTTAATGAGATTCGAGTCAGAAACAAGCAAACAACGGTAAGAAGAAGTACCTCACCTCGTTTTGTCTGGTCCGTGCATTGAGCTGGGGCGGAAATTGAAGAAAATCATCGAATTAAAAATTGTAAACAGCTCCGATTTAGGTCTTGCGGACATTGCACATTGTACAGAAGCAAACAAAAACAAACGGAACGGAAGGTAAGTGAACTCCTTCGACTCGGGTTGCCGTCATATAGGTGGCAGAAGTTTATGACGACGGACGAAGGAAGATAATTTAGTTTTAACACATAAATACTATTATTTATACACATATTTATGGGTGTGCCAGCTCACACGATTTCGACGATGACCGAAAGACGGTGACTTCAACGACCGGAAGCGATGAACCTCCTTTGTTGTATGTTTCTGGCACGTTCGAAGACAACTGGTCGATGGTCGTCATTCATTTCACTGTCTAATACTCGAAGCCAATGTTTGTTGCAACAGAATCGAGACATTCGTATGAATCTTATCATTCCATTTATCAGAAGTGTTTTGACTGACTCGTGACGAGCCTGCCGACGAGATTACATAATGGGACCAAGTCCATCAGGAACTACACTCTCAACAAACCAACGCAGAAAGAAACGGCTAAAGAAGAAAAAAGTAATTCATAACGGCTACCGCAAGCACTGGCTGATGCAATCATGCTTTTCTAGTTTTTCTATTCGCTTTGGTCGATGCATGGAAAGTGCAAAAAAATTGAAGATCATTCATGGATTTCACCCCACAATTTCCCATTCTATTGAGCAAACCCTACACCACCATCGCAGAGCAGCAGTTAGGAATATGCCGGTTCGAGTGCAGGCGATTATATCAGCTACACACGGTTCATCTACAGTGCTGACCGAAACATTGTTGGTAACTCTTTTCTATGCAGCGTGAATCAATGTTTTGCCTGAAGGTTTTTGCACATTCTGTAAAAGGTATAAATTCTAAAGCAATAGTTTTTCGCTTTCTAGTTATATTCATTGATTGTAAAACATATTTTCCTACGTATGAGTTTCAGGTAAGTATTTCCCGTTGCCGCAGCTAGGTTTGTTTAGAGTAACATATGGAAACTGATTAATTCCATATAAGCCAGATCAGCTTTAATCACACTGAGTGACAACAGATAATGCTTGTTAGTAACATATATCATGACCCGTAACGCTGGAAGATCAAAAAAAATTGAAGATCATTCATGGATTTCACCCCACAATTTCCCCATTCTATTGAGCAAACCTACACCACCATCGCAGAGCAGCAGTTAGGAATATGCCGGTTCGAGTGCAGGCGATTATATCAGCTACACACGGTTCATCTACAGTGCTGACCGAAACATTGTTGGTAACTCTTTTCTATGCAGCGTGAATCAATGTTTTGCCTGAAGGTTTTTGCACATTCTGTAAAAGGTATAAATTCTAAAGCAATAGTTTTTCGCTTTCTAGTTATATTCATTGATTGTAAACATATTTTCCTACGTATGAGTTTCAGGTAAGTATTTCCCGTTGCCGCAGCTAGGTTTGTTTAGAGTAACATATGGAAACTGATTAATTCCATATAAGCCAGATCAGCTTTAATCACACTGAGTGACAACAGATAATGCTTGTTAGTAACATATATCATGACCCGTAACGCTGGAAGATCACTTTAACGTGATGCGTTACGGATATCAGATCTACCACTGAACTATAGTCACAATAAATTCAAACTATGGAACATGTTTGTTGTTGTAGTTCGAGAAACATATCTCCCAAGTAACTGTTTTAGTTTTATTCCAGCTCTATAGCACTCCTTCCGGCTCGGTTGATAAAACTACATTCAAAACTATTTTGTCCATCAACTCCTCCTCTATGCATCTTTAAAGCCGAAATGTGTAAAAAGTGGCCCACTCTATAGATTTGCGAAAACAAGTTAACAAAACCTTTAAAAGACCATAAAGATTTTGAAAATGTTCTAGTGAAAGATGTTATGACCACTTGATAACCTTCATAAAACCTATTGGCTGCCATCAAAACCAGCATTGGGAAAAATGGCCACAGCTTTCAAACTGTACTGTGTTGGTTTTTGTTTTTCTGTTTTGTTCGATTCTTTGCTCTTCTGCTCTTCAACAGTAAATAATATCTAAGAAAAAGTCCTAGTGTTGCGGGAAATTTTGTTTAATAGCTAAATATCCAAAAAAAATTGAGTTGTTATAGTTGTCATGCTTCAAATAATATGAGCATTTAATTTTATGGTAAATATTGGCACGATAAAAGCTGAAAATTAATGCACCTCGGAAATTATGCTAGTTTACAGCAACAAAAACAAAATTAAAACAAATATATCCGATAAAATAATCATGAATTTCCTGAAAATTGATGGAATTCAAGCGGGTTAACTAAAAGAATGCCGAAATTGCTCTCCGATCTACAGTGCATTTGCATTACATTTAATATTTGGTGTATTTATTTTTCCACATTTGAATTATTACTTATATTTCAATATGGCGATTGAAAGAAATCACAGTTTTTCCAAAAAGCCATGGCTACTATAAACTATTTGGCCATATGGTGGCTTCCCTTAATGCTAATAAGCCTTTAAATGCATTCACTGGCGGCAAAGTGGTTTCAAAATGCTTTTTCAACTGACCATAATAAGATAATATGAATGAGTCATAAAAAGACATTTCAAAACACATTTTACGTGTTCATAAAGTCAAAATAAAACCTTTGATTTGTGTAGGAAATAGGAAAGGAATTTTATAAGACAAGGTTTCAAGATCGTTGTAAAGAAGCTGCATATTGTTACCTCTTGGTACCACAATAAAACCGAATTGATTTCCTGTGGCGTTCATAAAAGTTTAAAAAAACTAAATAAAGCTGGATGGTTTTGGAAATTTTACTTGGGCTTAGTCCTTGTTATGTTTTATGTCTTGTTAAAATGGCGATACACAAATTAAGCCATACATGAGGACCTTGAAATAAGGGAAACATGGTTAGTCTTCTTTTATGTGAGTTCTCATTTTTTAGATGTTCTATTGTTTGCAGTGGTTAGGATTAGGGATTCATGGTCAGTATCGAAGTCATTGTTTGTTTTCTTTTCAAATAATGCGGTTTTGACTGATAAAGGGGCGCGCTTTGAAGATTGCTCTAAGTCCTCAAAGGGTTTAAATAGAGGAAACGCCAAATAAAACTCTATTCATTACAAATTCAACAAACAATGACAACTGTAGAAACACCGAATACTTAATCATTTCCCAATTAGTGATAATGTAACTTGAAACGTCCTCAACAGAGTATACGGGATATACTATCCCATATCTTATTTATTCATAACCACATCAATTAAAATGTTACATTATGCAAATTATTAAACCATGTTGCCCCTCTGTACCTGTTTCGATCTGTTCCGTGGGGTGAAAATGTCTGGGACAAACTGAAACTTAAAATTTGGTCCGGATAAACACCTATGTAGCGAGAATTTTCAATGGATTTGTACTAACTAATCAGAACTCACTCCCCAAGTGCAAAAAACTATGGAAATTCTTAAGAGGATTTGAAGCACAGAGTTGATGAATTTATGGAAGAACGAAAAAAAACAATGTTTCGAGGCATGTTCAGCTGCATAAAATTCACAAAGGGTGCGTGTAGTTATGTTTATATACAACACTGTACTAACCTCTGCTAGTACAATGTGGATGGCATATTTCAAAGTCTGGGTCACCAAAGAGATGTTTTCCAAGTGGTTTCAAGAGTATTTTCTTCCGGAAGTAGAGAAAAGCCTACGACAAAAGGGTCTCGAATTCAAGGTATTGTTGGTTCTTGACAAAGCACCAGGTTACCCACAGATTGCCCATCCAAATGTGAAAGTTTTCTTTCTTCCGGTAAACACGATTTCCTTGATTCGGAAGTTAGACCAAGGGCATAATTGCGACGTTCGATTCTTTCTAAAAACCATTAAGGAGACTACAGTATCTGTTACGGAAGCTTGGAAATTATTCATGATTCGTGAATATGTCAAATACATAGCAATGGCACTTTTGAAAATTCGGAAAAGAACGTTGAACGCTTGCTGGAATCCAAAATTCGTGGCAGTTAGAGATGTTGTTAACTACATCTGAAATGTGAATGCTCCAATAAAACTCCTGGCCCATGCTGTGACAGGAGAAGGATTCAATGACTTTGGTCCAGCAGATATCGATGAACTTCTTGCAGATGATAATCTGAGATATGAAGACTTGATGGAAATTATTGAAGAAGACATAGACTCAGAACATCAACCAGATGAAAAAACTCCAGATTCACTCCAGAATATTCTTCAGCTAGCAGAAAATCTCCAAGATGAAGTGTTAAATCTAAGGAGTCGTATCCTTTAAAAACGACCTACAATACTGTATTGCCCGATACAAACAGCTCTCTAAACAGTTTCATGGAAATCATAAGGTTGATGATGAACTACATGCACGAAAACGTGTAAGGGTGTTCTACGCTAATACTGATTGTAGTTTTTATTATTTTGTCATATTTTTATTCCACTAAATAGCTTGATTACCTCAATGACTTACTTGCTTAAATGAATATTGCAAACCTCATTCTGTTACTTTTGAACTTACTAAAATAAAGAATTTTAACAGAGCTACAATTATTCTGCAAATTCATATAGTGTTTTATTTTATTTTTTTAATTTTATTTGTCGTCAATCATATTTGTAGACCGGCTTAATATTGTTGCCTTAATTCTAGTCTTATTGATATTGAGAGAAAAATACTTTTTTAAGTTGATTTTTAGTAATTGTTATATAAATTGTGGTGCAGTATTTGTTATAGCAAGACATCATCTTATTTATGGGTCCATTCTGGGCATAGGTGGTTCTATGATTATTTATGTAGAATAAATTCCTGCTTCTTAAGTAACGGGTGGGAGCGTAGAAATTGCGATTTCCTAACAATTCTGCGTCATTTACTCTTTGCCCAAAGACATCGTTTATAAATGATAGAATAGCAAACTCTCGTCGTTTTTCAAGACCATCTATTTTAACTAACATACATCGAGATTTATAAGAAGGTAACCGAAAAGAGTTCCATTCTAACCTACGGAAAGCATACAATATAAACTGTTTCTGCAATGACTCAATACGGTCTTTATGTGTATTTTGGTATGGATCCCAAGCCACGCTGCAGTACTCAAGATATGGTACATACAATGTTTTTATTGTATAGGGATCATTGAAATGAAAACTAAACCTTTTAATGAACCCGAGCATATTACTTGCCTTGTAAATTATATTGTTATAGTGTTCCACAAAAGTGTTTCACGGGGTCATTAACTCAAGAAACTCCGTTTTTTTTTCTAATATCGATAGCCACCTTCTTGGATTTCAAAATGGCGTTAGACAAAGGTTTTGAGCTTCTACAAATTTTCTTCTTCTTCTTTCTGTATTCAGGTTTCTTTCAATCTAAGGCTGGTTCGTCACCAGAGGGAGGCACCTCCACCCCACATATCACCCTCATCAACACATGAGCCGGAACCAACGATATTACTTCCCTTCCGAAGGAAGACGTGACCATAGATTTTTTCCCTCAAAAATCCTACCAACCTCGACTGGGATTGAACCCAAACTAACGGGGGTGCCATGCAGCAGTCTCGTTAACCACTACACCACCGACGCCGGTTTCTACACATCATTTACACTACGAAAACACTAACAAATCCGATTCTTTCTTATCGTGCATAGAAATCCACATCATACAAAAGAATCCGTGCAAAAAAGCCAGCTCTGAAGTTATCAAGACTTCCCTGAAATTCAGAGAATTTAACAGAACTTCATAGAAACTTCCAGAAATGCATAAAACTTCCAGAAATGCATAAAACTTCCCTGGAGTTCATAAAACTTCCCTGGAGTTCATAGAACTTCCCTGGAGTTCATAGAACCTCCCTGCAGTTCAAATAACTTTTCGTGAGTTCATAGCACCTTCCGGAAATTTCTATAACTTCCGTGGAGTTCATAGTAGGACATAGATCTTCTTAGCACTTCTTTGAACTTCCCATAAATTCTCAGAACTTCCCAGAAGTTTACATAATTTTCTATAAGTTTCAGAATTTCCCAGAATCAGTTTCAAAATCAGAGGGTCCACCACCCCCAACCCCCCTTGAACTCCCCTTGCATTACCATGGCCCACCTGTGCCTTTGACCACCCATGACTTCCTATGACAATTCCTTACCACTCGTTAACTGTCTCTATCCCCCCCCCTCCTTGACCAACCTTGACCATCCCTTGAACACTATGACAGTCCCCTCCTCTAAGATCACTTCTGCCACTACGCGGAAGCGGAGGAAACTGCAGAACATATTTTCTTCGTGTGCCCTCGCTTCAACGACGCGAGGAACGGCATGATGGCCGTCAGCGGCCGGGACACGACTCCGAATAATCTTGTCTAGAGAATGTGTGAAGAACAGGATACCTTGGACACCTAAGCCTATCCTTTAACCTTCTAAGCCTCTAAACCATGTGCACTAGCTTGGATCTTCTCCAGCTCAAGCATGTAAAAATATTAAAAAAAAAACTTTTATTTCGAGAAACCGTGTAGAAAAAGTCGTTTAATAAATAATCCGTGTAAAAAAAATAATCGGGTGTACCTTTTATGTTGTATCTCAAGACCCTGATCCTATAGAAATATATCGCCTTGGACAATATTGTTCATTTGTTACATCCTACTAGATTTGTATTGTTGGAATGTGGACGAAGTGAAAACAATATCTATCTTTTAATATCTTATAATATGGATATTGTTACGGCGGTTACGAGGCGATGAAGCCAAAAATGAAGTCCGTTTTGAAATCCAAGATGGCTTCCATTGCATACTTTTATTTGTTCAAAATCACATTTAGGATAAGACATAACCAACAATAGTACGCCACAATACTCGGTTTGCGGTTGCCGCTCTCCAACCTCGGTAACGCCCAATGCTCGTCAGATCACGCTCCACCTGTTCCGCTCATCGTGCTCTCTGCGCTACACGCCATCTTGTGCCCACCGGATCAGTAGCGAACACCAACTTTGCAGGGTTGTTGTCCGGCATTCTTGCAACAAGCCCTGCCCACCGTATCCTTCCGGCTTTGGCCACCTTCTGGATGCTGGGTTCGCCGTAGAGTGCCGCCACACAAGGTTCTGCTGCACAGCGCCGAAGATCGTTCTTAGCACGCGTCGCTCGAAAACTCCGAGTGCTTGCAGGTCCCTCGAGCATGGTCCATGTCTCGTGTCCGTAGAGGACCACCGGTCTTATTAGAGTTTTGTACATGGTGCATTTGGTGCGGGGTGAATCTTTTTAGACCGCAGTTTTTTTTCTGGAGCCCGTAGTAGGCATGACTTCCACTGATGATGCGCCTTTGAATTTCATGACTCGTATTGTTGTCAGCCGTCAGTAAGGATCCGAGGTAGACAAATTCCCCCACCACCTCGAAGGCACCCGTCTATCGTGGCATTACTTCCTAGGCGGATCCGGTCGTTTTCGGTTCCGCCTACCAGCAAGTACTTTGTTTTCGACGCATTCACCACCAGTACGACATTTGCTGCTTCGCGTTTCAGGCGGGTGTACAGCTCTGCCACCGTTCCAAATGTTCTTGAGATAATGTCTATGTCGTCCGCTAAGCACACAAATTGACCAAATTTCGTGAAAATCGTACCCCGGCAGTTGAGCCCGGCTCGTCGTACACCTTCCAGAGCGATGTTGAATAGTAGGCATGAGAGTCCGTCACCTTGTCGCAGTCCCCGACGAGATTTGAATGAACTGGATAGTTCACCCGAAACTCTTACACAGTTTTACACACCGTACATCGTTGCTTTGATGAGTCTGTTCAGCTTCCCAGGAAAGCCGTTTTCGTCCACAATTTTCCATAGCTCAGTACCGTCGATACCGTCGTATGCCGCCTTGAAGTCGATGAACAGGTGAGGCGTGGGGAGCTGGTGTTCACGGCATTTCTGGAGGATTTGCCTCAATGAAGCCGGCTTGATAACTTCCCACAAACTCATTCGTTTTAGGTGACAGATGACGGAATATGATCTGGGATAGCACTTTATAGGCAACATTCAGAATTGTGATCGCTCTGAAGTTCTGTCCCAGGCTACTACCCATGCAGTATCAATCATAGTAACTCATGAGTCAGCAGACAAAATTTGACAGCTCTATTAGTCGAACTCTAACCGTGATGGCAAAAACAGTGAAGCAACTCCGTTCAGAAGTGTGCTCGTTCAATGAACGGCACCCCGCCGCGTCGAAAACGGACATCGTGCGGCATTTTGTGGACGTCGGATACGCCCGTTCCGGTATCTACAACATCTTGACACTATTAGACAACAATCAGAGCATCGAAAGAAAGCCCGGTTCCGGACGGCCGACGACTCTGAGCGACGAAAAGCTCCAAAGGATGCTGAAGAGGAAGACCCGAGGGAAAAGTGGCAACATCGCTGCGTGCGCTTGGCCGGGGGTCGGTTCAACCGACCAAACAGTGAAAAAGTACCCGGCGAACATGAACATTAGCCTGGGACACGGACATATGAAAGAAAAAAATATTCGCTCCCTAATGATTTTTGGAAGCCTTTTGGGTCCCATAATAACTGTGCAGAATTTCAGCTCGATCGGTGAAACTATATTTTTGCTCTCGAGGTTTTAATTTTACATAGGATTTTATATGGGAAAACTTACTTTTACATTGAATAATCTGGCGAGGTGACCCGTTGCCATCTAAAAATAAGTAAACCAAATTTTCTTCTTGGAAATTTTCCAAAGAAACTTTTCTTTCAAGACTGCAAAGCAATCCGACGATTGTAGAAAAAGTTATTAAGATAAAACTGATTACAATCCAAACGAACGGCTCACTGAACTGTTTTTCCTAACAACACTGCCACCTGCAGCATGGCCTGTAGCCTGCTGCTTTCGGCGCGAAGCAACCACGTTGTTGTGAGGCGTTTACTCAGCATGGAGGAAAGCCGATGTCATGCACTGTCATTCACTTATTTTTAGATGGTAACGGGTCACCTCGCCAGATTATTCAATGTAAAAGTAAGTTTTCCCATATAAAATCCTATGTAAAATTAAAACCTCGAGAGCAAAAATATAGTTTCACCGATCGAGCTGAAATTTTGCACAGTTATTATGGGACCCAAAAGGCTTCCAAAAATTATTAGGGAACTAGAATTTGACCCAGCCTAATGAACATACATGTCAGGAAGCGGAAGTCGCGTCTACTGGTTTCGGAGCAGTAGGCAATGACGCAGCCGCAGCGGCTGAATAAGATGGTCAACTTGCTCCGAACTGGCCGTGAACGGGGAAATTTATAGTTCGAATTACCTGCCGGAAGTTGCGTTGTTAATAAAAAAATACCATAACGGCGAAGACGCGGTGTTCTGGCCGGATCTGGCGTCGGCCCACTCGAAGCGATCGTTGGAGGAGATGGAGCGGCTGAATATCGATGTGATACCCAAGTCGGGGAGCCCGCCCAACGTTCCCCAGCTGCGTCCCATCGAGAATTTCTGGATCAACCTGAAGCGTAAGATCTACTCCAATAATTTTGCCGCGAAAACTGAGGAGGAGTTGATAAATAATGTTGGCGAATGTTCCGGTTAACTGCCGGAAGGCCGTTCGCAAGCGCGTAGAATTTTTTTACAAGTAAGCTTAAATCATAACCTTCCATGGGAAATTTATCAAAAGCACTTATTTGTTTTTGATTTTCTAATATCACCATCCGAAAAAAAATCATTTTTTTAATGCGAACGTTACCGTGGGATTACTTCTTTGTCACCTGGATCCAAATGCCTTGAAATTATTGTGAATGATGTACTGTTCACTTCGTGCCGGAACTACATTAGTGAATCTCAGCACGAATTCTATCCTAAGCGATCCGTAGAGAGTAACCTATGTGAATTTACTTGTTTTTGTATCGGAACTTTGGATGAATTTGTGCAACAATTGATGCTATATTTACCGACATAAAAACTGCCTTTGACACTGTGAAATATTCTTCTTACCAAGCTACTTCGATTCAGTGGTTCGAAGTGTTGTGTAATCTCGTATCGGTGGATTAAAAGCCTATTATGTACCCCTACACGATTGAAGGACAAGAACTTGGGCGCGTTGATAAAGTCGAAGATCTTGTGTGCGTTCAAGTTGCATTACTCAGTCGCAGCTGACAAAGCCAACCGTTAACTCGGATTTATTTTGAAAATCGCCAAAGATTTCAATGGCCCTACATTTCTACGCGCTCTCTATTGTTCTCTAGTTAGATCAATTCTCGAATTTGCATCAGTGGTTTGTTCACCACACGATGCTGTGTGGATCTCTAGGATAGAATCTGTTCAACGCAAATTTCATCATCACGCATTTCGAAACCTACCTTGGCATGACCCTATGAACCTTCCGCCTTACGAGCATCGCTGTGCATTACTGAGTATTGAACCACTGCACAGTGGGAAAAAAAGTGCCCAAAACGCGAAAGAATTCTATATCTCTGCTCGGAGTGAAACGATTTCTGTAAATGATACCTCTACTTGAAGGAAAATTTCTAAGAAATCGAATGGACGTAGTCTCATTGGCCGCACGGAACTGCTTGGAGAGCAAATTAGCTCATTTTACCCTTGTTTCCCTATTATTTGCTTGTTGTTCAGACATTTCTTTGCTCTGTGCGACTCAAGATCAACAAAATGATGTTAGTCCTATGTTAAATTTCCAGGAAAATCGATTGAAGAAGGTTTCGTTTACCGCACAGCTCTGTGAACGAAGATATGGTTGATTTTACCCCGATTCCCCTAATAATGTTGGGTTTTTCAGAGATTTCATGGTTCGGTTTGTCTCAAGATCAACAAAATAAAGCTAGTCCTATGCGAAATTGCCTGAAAAATCGATTGAAGTTGGTTTCATGACTCGCACGGCTCTGTTAATGAAGATATGGCTGAATTTACCCTAATTTCCCTAGTATTTTTGAGTAATTCAGAAATTTATTTGTTCGGTGTTTTTCTACAGCAACAAAATAAGGCAAGTCCCATATACATTTTTCTGGCCAATCGATTGGAGTTAGTTTCATTTACGGCACCGGCTCTGCGAATGAAGATATTGCTGATTTTAGCCTGATTCCACTTACATTTTCGTTTTTTTCAGAAATTTTTTGTTCGGTGTTTTTCTAAAGCAACACAATAATGTTAGTCCAATGTAAATTTCCTGGAGATTTGATTGGAGCTAGTTTCAACAGCCTGTGAATGAATATATGGTACATTTTACCCTGATTCCCCTAATATTTATTTGTAATTTAGAAATTTCTTTGGTAGGTGTAACTCAAGATCTAGAAAGTAAGGCTAGTCCTATGTTAAATTTTCTGGAAAATCGACTAGAGTTAGTTTTGTTCACCGCACAGCTCTGTGAACGAAGATATGGTCAATTTTACCCTGATTTCCCCTAATATTGTTTTGTTATTCAGAAATTGCTTTGCTCTGTGTGACTCAAGATCAACAAAACTATGCTAGTTCTATGTAAAATTTTCTGGACAATCGGTTGGTGTTGGTTTCGTTCACCGCTCTTAGAACGAAGCTATGGCACATTTTACCCTGAATCTCCCAATACTTTTTAAATAAAGAAAAAAATCCTTATTAGTAAACATGGCACCGCTCAAACGTCATCTAATGAATTCGTGAAAATGCTGTCTACTGCCTACTTTATACTTTTAAAGGTGCTTACAGCTTACGGCAAGAATTAATGCAATGAACTTAGGGGAATATTAGGGAATCGGGGTAAAATTGACCATATCTTCGTTCACAGAACTGTGCGGTGAATGAAATCGATTTCAATCGATTTTCTAGCAAATTTTACTAAGGACCAGCTTTAATTTGTTAACCTTGAGTAACTCCGACCAAAAAAATTTATGATAAGCACAAAACTATTAGGGGAATTAGGGTATAATCAGCCATATCTACGTTCAAAGAGCCGTGCGGTATATGAAACCAATTTCAATGGATTCCCCAAAAAAAATCACAAAGAACTAGCATTATATTGTTGATCTTGAGTCACACCGAGCAGAGAAAATTGTGAAAAACATGAAAACATTATGGGAATCAGGGTAAAACCAGCCATATCTTCATTCAAAGAGCCGTGCGGTAAACAAAATTAACTCTAGTCGATTCTCCAGGATATTTCACATGGGACTAGCTATATTTTGTTTTTCTTTAATCACATCGAGTAAAGAAATTTCTGAAAAACACAACAATATTAGGGGAATATGGGTAAAATCAGCCATATCTTCATTCACAGAGCCGTGCAATTAAGGAAACCAACTCCAATCGATTTTTCAGGCAATTTCGCCTAGGACTAGCCTTATTTAGTTGTTCTTGAGTCACACGGAACAAAGCAATCTCTGAATAACACAACAATATTAGGGAAATCGGGGTAAAATCAACCATATCTTCGTTGGAAGAGCTATGCGGTGAACAAAAGTAATTTCAAGCGATTCCTCAGTAAATTTTTCAAAGGACTAGCCTTAATTTGTCGATCTTGAGTATCTCCGACCAAAGAAATGGAAATTGGAAACTGGAAATTTAACATAGGACTAACATCATTTTGTTGATCTTGAGTCGCACCGAGCAAAGAAATATCTCAACAACAAGGAAATAATAGGGGAACAAGGGTAAAATGAGCTAATTTGCTCTCCAAGCAGTTCCGTGCGGCCAATGAGACTACGTCCATTCGATTCCTTAGACATTTTCCTTCAAGTAGAGGTATCATTTACAGAAATCGTTTCACTCCGAGCTGAGATATAGAATTCTTTCGCGTTTTGGGCACTTTTTTTCCCACTGTGCACTGGTGAATCGTCGTAAGATAAATCAAGCCATATTAGGTTACAAAATACTCCGTGCCGAAATCGAATCCGCAATTTTCCAGCTTTGACAATTTGCAATTTTCCAGCTTCTTGTGTGTACGGAATGAAAATTACTAATCCACTCAAAATTCAATGGCAATTCACTCAAAATGCATGCCTTTCGATTGATACTGTATCAACCCGATCGTATGCAGTAAATATTTCTACCTACTACCTTCATTTGGTGGTCACTATGCCGCATCTAAACTGTAGGTATACATAGATATACACCCACATCGCTGAAATGAGTTGGAAAGTATCGCAAACGAGAAGAAAATTATCTATTCACCGAAGCCGTGCAATTCCCACACGACGGTGCAAAGAGTGGAGCTGGATCATGCAATCGCGATAAGTTGGTAAACCGTTTCGATTTGATTGAGAAATATCAGCTTCAACCGCGCCAAGTAAGTTATTATTCATCTAAGTTTTATCTTAATGCAAACGTGTGCAGCTAGAAAACAATGGAAGCATTACAACGGAAGCACGTGCCTAGACAGAAGCGGTCGTCGTTGACGGCGGGGGGAAGGTGATTCATTAGAAATCAAAATATGGGATGCAGTTATGTTTCAATCATGATTTATTATAATTATGTAATTCTTAAGCTAAATATCTTTGTAAAACGCAATGCAGGAAAAGAGTTTGAAATAACTTAAGGATTTGTATTTATTAACATTACTGTCCGTTTGTCGATATTTATAACGTTTCTTCCAAGAATAACTGTCATATGGACGGATTTGTCAAAACCTATATATTATTGCTAACTACAACAGTTCGAACGTTAAATGCTTACCTCTTTGTTTAAAGTACAACCAAACTTTCAAAATTAAACATAAATACAAGGATAAGCCATAAACTTTGCTCTGAACGTTGCCCAATCGGCATTTAATATCATTACATTTAGCCGTAAAAGCTTTAAGACCACTGCTGATTTATTGTTTTTATTTAACATGAAACTTACTAATTGTATCGTTAGTAAAGCTCTGTTGATCTTCCTTTTATCAAACTGTTTTTTTTTATATAATGCACTCATTATTACCTATTCCTATAACTGTTCAGTTCATGGAAGTTTATAAGCTCAAATAGTTCGCTGATTTCGATCTGATATTTAAATAGATGTGTGCTCTGACTGTTATTCTACGTAAATCTATTATCAATTCCGTTCCGTTGCGAATCAGTGGGATAATCCGTAGCAGAAGGTTCGATCGAAACTTTGCCGATGGGTTGTGGATTGCTCATTCTGTTTGTATGATAATTAGCATATCCGCTGCTTGTGGTGAAAACAGAGAACTGAATGACGACGACAACGACGTGGCGATGGCGGCGTGACGTTGACCGAGACAGTTGTTGTTGGTTGTTGATGGTTGATTATCGTCTCACACTGCTGGTTGCTTCGAAGCTGAATCTGCAAGAAGATAGAGAAAGAAAAGAATGGTAATGGTAAGAAGTTTGCTTCATTTATGTCTGGCTTAGAGGGCTAAAATTTATTGCTTTGAAGAATTGCTATTGCGATTGAAATGTGCTAGATGCCGTTTTCATTGAATGCATCATTGATGGATGGCGCCCTCACATAAGTTAATTGATTCTTAAACGAACACTTGTGTTGAATATTGATACAGCGCGTTTTGTGTTCGGTGGGTGTTTGATCTTATGTTAGTGATCTTAATGTCATCAACTTATCCGTCCTTACTCGGCTCTTGAATATTTTTTGTAGATTCTAGATTACGGATTGAAATACCTTGTGCTGAACTAGCCAGCTTGACGTGCCGCAAGGGCTCAGTAGGGATTATTTGTCAAGACCATAAGATAAGAGTAAGGTTCCGTTGTGGTTATATACACAGAAAAAACAAAAATTTTAACAAGCGCTAAAATTTCCCCTCATTTAACTCTCAAGCCAAAGACGCCGTAAACAACGAAATTGTTTGCAATCTTTCATGCGCCATACAACAATGTTTGCAATCTTAGCATACAACAGGCTTGATTCAGGCGTTATCTGGCTTAAATTTACATAAAATATTCTATTATTTTCTGCCAAATCTAGCATTCCCTTTATGTGCATTAGACAACATAGAAAATTCAATGTTTCTTTTATCTGTGTAACATTAATTTGTTTTTCCACTGTATTTATCCACACTCTTTTTGTACAATTACTGTAGCAACATAAGAGATGCAAATGGTTCATTTCATTGATTAAATTTACTTTAGTACCTATGGGACTAACTATAAATGATTATTGCGATGCAAGGAAACGAAGCTTCACGTTGAAATTTTCGGTATACTATTCTTTATATAGGTTACATATAATTTCGCATCCTCCATGAAATTCTTGTGTAATAATTTTAATTCATTTTTCCCTCGTGGCTATGATACATTGTCTAAACTTTCAGGTTCATATCGGATACGCAAGTCCGTAAACGCCAATGCCAATGCCAATGCACATGCCAAATTTGATTCCATTTGCTTGTTTAGTTCTGGGAGTTATGAAGAAATGTGTGTTTCATTTGTGATGAGAATCCCCCTTTCAAAAGAAGAGGGATCTCAAGTCACCTTAGAAACATGTCTTGCCTTCAAAAACCTCCACCTGTCAAATGTGGTTCAATTCACTTGATTAGTTCTCGAGTTACGCAGAAATGTGTGTTTCATTGGTTGGGAGCCCCCCTCCAGTCCAAAGGGCGGGGAGTCTTGAACCAGCATAGAAACGTTTATCTATTCCAAAAACCTCCACGTGCCAAATTTGGTTCCATACGCTTGATTAGTTCTCGAGTTATGCAGAAATTTGTGTTTCATTTGTTATGGGAGCCCCCCTTGTTTCAGAGGGCAGCAGATGTTTCAAACCACCACAGAATCATTTTTGCCTTCACAGAACCTCCACCTGCCAGAATTTGGTTCCATTTACTTGATTAGTTCTCCGAGTTATGCAGAAATTTGTGTTTCATTTGTATAAGAGCCCTCTCCTCCTACCAGAGAAAAAAGGGGTGTAGAACCACCGTAGAAACATTTCTTGCCTCCAGGAAGCCCTGCATGCCAAATTTTCTAGATTGACTCTTGAGGTATGCAGAAATTTGTGTTTCATTTGTATTAGAGCCTGCCTTATAGAGGATGGAGGGGTCTCAAACCATCGTAGAAACATTTTTACTTTTAAAAACTCCCATATGCTAAATTGGGTTTCCTTGCTTCAATAGTTCTCGAGTTATGTAGAAATTTGGATTTATATATATTAGAGCTTCCCTTCTCCCTCCAGAAAAGGGAGGAGTTCTTATTATCATTAGAACCGTTTCCGGTCCCAAACCTCTCTGCAAAATTTCGCCAATCGGTTCAGTAGTTTCCGAGTCTTTAAGGTTCACAGACAGACAGATAGACAGAAATTCATTTTTATATGTATAGATTATTTAGTATTTCATTATAACACACAGTCGAGTTATTAGTACGAGACACTGAAGAAGTCTGCACATTGTAGACGAAATACGCGTATCTGTCGAAGATAAGCAAAGGTAGTTGGAATTAAATGGAAGATACTAATTCTTCTTCTAATTTCTAATTATAACACCGTTTTATTTTCATTATACCATCAATTTAAAATCATTATCTTAAAGTGTTTTTCTATGTATTCAGATCATTTGATATTTTTTTTTTTCATTCAATCACCGCCCCTCAATTCTGCTGATTTTATATCCATGTGTCATATTTTGTATTGTTTCATATATTATTATAGGTTTTCTGGATACCTCATTTAGTTACGTTACAACCTTCACATTTCAGAGTGAAATTCATCTGTCAATGGTTTAGCAGTAACGAGGCACTAAGCTGCATATTGTTATCATATGCCTAGCATTATTATTTTAATTATTTCATCATATTATTTTAGTACTACTGTATTGAACATAACAGGTGTTCCGATCAAAATTTGGTCAAACAGTAATGTGTGTGAGTCGATCAAAGTTTTCATTAATAAGTCATATTCTTTTCTTTTTCAAGTTCAGTTAATAAAGAATACAGAAGAATATTCAGCTAACCTTCTTTTTTACCGAATGCGAATTGCCTGGTCTTTCGTTTAACACCTGCCATAAGATTTTGTATAGTCTCATTGTCTACTTTATTCGCCGCAGAACGCCAGTTTACCTTGAACTCTTCCTCGCTCACAACAGCTTTTTGAGTCTTCTTAAGATTCCGCTGGACGATGGCCCAATATTGATCGATTGGTGTTGGGAGGGTTCTTGTCCTAGGGCACCACTTGAACGTTGTTGGCAGCATACCACTCCATGGCCTTTTTTCATAATGGCAAGATGCCAAATTCGGCCAAAATAGAACGGAACAACTGTGTCGCTTCAGAAAAGGCAGTCGACGTTTTCGTAGACACTCGGACAAATAAATTTCCTGTTAACGGTTCCGGTCGCAACTCTAATTCACAGGTACAGATGGCCACACCAGATATTTCTTTGTGAACTTTGGCAGTTTAATGTATTTGAAAATATCTGCCACCTTTCTCCGTCCGGTTGCCGTATAAAATTCCTGTCCAGGAAGCTGTTTAAAGTCTGCCTTGACGTAAGTTTCATCGTCCTGTACAACTTTCGCGATCGTGCTTTGGCCGACGTGTTTTGCTAATCGTCTCGATTTGGAGTCACCACTTTCTTGTAAATCGACAGTCTAGCTCGTATTTTAGCTCTATCCACGGTTGAAGGCGCAACTCTCAGCTTCTTTGCGACACCTCAGACGGAGAGGTTGGGGTTCCGCTCGAAACAGCGGGCAACTCTTTTTGTCGTCGCTGTGGCCTCCGGCTTTCGATTACCCCCGATCTAGCTTTCCTGGCTGTTGACAAATGTTCACTGAACACTTTTAATACGTTGGTAACAGTTGATTTAGCCACACACAACAATTTCGCCGACTTGGCGTGAGAGTAGTTTGGATTTTCGCCGTGCACGTGCAAAATTTTGACGCGTTGCTTCTCTTCCTTCGACGACATTTTGATAACTGAAGTGCTAATCTCAAAATCAAAATATGGCATCATGCTACACGCACACATCTTCAAAATGAGGCGTGTGCAAATTTTTTTAATACACGATGAAAGGAAATGCGTCAAGTTTAAGTCAAGCAAATTTTGATCGAAACACCCTTTATATAACCATTCAACAAATAAAATTTTGAAACTCGTCAACCTTTTATCTCTTGAACGTCTATGAAGGTTGTTTGAGTTTCCAGCACTTTCGGCAATAGATGTCACTCAATTATCAATTTTTCTAATAGTTGTCAGGACGTGGCCAGGTGCGCAGAGAGAAGCGGGTCTACGAGACTCAAAATGTTTGACGAAATATTGAGTGGAAATGGATAGGCTTATCTCGGTGTCTCCCTCCATGCTTTGTGCAAATGTTCAATGCTTTGCCATGCTATGCTATTCTAGATTACGGATTGAAATTTGTTTGAACCAAAAAGATTACAATCGATGGAACTAACCACGGAAAAACCCACATAGATTCTTAATGGAGCATACTTAATTTTAATCAAGTATATACGAAACTAGAGTTCTCCTGGAACTAATTTCTGATCAGCGTTAATTTGCTGATTTGGTCAGATTGTCAGTCTCTTGGTAAAAATATTATCAAGAACCTTCTGGGCTCAGGTTTTGATGTAGCAAAAAAGTAAACAATTGAAGGTTTTGCTACTCTGAACCACAGTTGGAACGATTAATATTCATCACTTCGCACCTGATGCTTAATGACCAAATCGCTTGCTTGGTTTTTGTTTCTCTATAAAAAATAAAGTACCCACTTAGGTCATTTTATTAACTATTACCTACAGCTATCATAGACGTTTTATAATCCTAAAAGGTAGACCTTTGGATGGAATAAAATGTACGACTTGTTTATGTTTCTATCAACATAAAACTAAAAAAAAACAAAGGGGTAAAATGTGCGTGATTCAAATGTTCAACTGATAACAATAATGCGCAATCACCGAAAGAAAAACAAATCGAAGCACGTTTCTGAAGCTCCTTGAACTGAGTTGATTTCCCCTCACCACAATAGATACTGGCTAGCCATAGCGCAGAAAATGAATAAAATTAATCTTACGCCGAGATTCATTAAATAATATATATCAATTGAAACCGCCAGCAGCGATGCATCAGTTTTGCATGGAAAGCGACTGTTCCAAACGGCGACCAGCCGACGGACGTGGAAAGCATAGCTAGTAATCCCATTTAAATGGCAGATTTATGACCGGTCCTCTGTCAAAGCCAGCCACTTTCCTCTGTGGGCCGAACCGGGCACCGGAGGGTTTCCAATTTGAATGCAAGTCTACCGTGCCGTGCGACGAAACTGGTTTTCATTTTTCTTTTATTGAACGCACTTTTTTCTTTATTTTGTTTGTGAACAACTGAAAAACTACGCATCGCATGCTGTGATTAGCATTGAGGTTATGAAGATCATCGCTCGCTTGCTGTGGGCAGTGCCAAGCCTGCTGTGGTGGTTGGTCGGTGTGCAGATCGTCGCCGGTCTATATTGAATCAGTGCTTCTGCTGGGCGTCCGGCGCTGTGGCGTTTTCCGGGGGAGTGAAAACGTTCGAAGCTAAATAAGGGCAGCTGGGGTGAAATGCAACACTTGGCGAAACGAAAGTTAACTGCATTTTGCATATGTTGCGACGATGTGTGAATTTTCATTTGCTAGTGGGAATTGATGTCAAAGTTTGAAACGCCTTCTGTGCTGTATCAAAAAATGTGCTCCATGAGGTATTTTACGTTGCTTCTGATAGTACTCACCACCAGAGGGTGAGGCCTCTTTGAGCCTTTCCTATGAGCTGGGGAAAAGTAAACTTGGGACAGTTTGGCCAAATTCACTGTGAACTGAATACATCTTTGATCCTATGAACCGGTGGAAAAGTAAACTTTTGACAGTTTGGCAAAATTCACTGTGAATTGAATACGTATCCATTTTCTTTTTCTTTATTTTCTTAACAGTAGATAAAAGCAAGTAGATAAACGGTAGATTCTATTTAACACCTTCTGGATCACTCTTGTTCTTGTATATCAACAGTTCGTGCAACCATTTTATTTAATCCACGGATTTTATTGTGATAGAGCAAATTATACTCCAACAGTTTCAAGAAGATTGTCATGCCGTTCTTAACAAAACACGAAACACAATAAATATTGCAATTGTATTTTTTTTTTGTTGGCTCGTACGTTGGAAGCAGATTTTTATTTTTAGGTTTTAACGGTGGAAACTGCTACCCCAGCAACGTTCCAGTTCAGCTTCACACAATTTTTGGATTTATATTTGGCGTCATATTCCTTTACGAAAAATTACTACATTAGATCGAGAAACGAATCCAGCTGCCTCCAAGCATGGTGTTGTTTTGTAGTTCCATTTTCCAAATTAGTTCAGCGCCAACTTGACCAAATTTACTGTCACAATATAAAGAATAGACGAATTGGCTCAAATGAAATATCAACGCAACGCGCAACGCGGAGTAAAGGGACGAGGTGACGGTCACGAATGATAAACTCATTGTGATAGGAAAGTCCCTAAAAGTGAGCAAAGCGGCATACCGAACTTGGCCATCAAGACGGCTATTCTGCTGGCTTCAGAAATGTTCGGGTAGTAATGAAAAGATGTCTGGACTAGGGCGTCTCTCGAACGTCTGGAAATACCCGACGCTAGTACTCCTGAAAACAGGGAAGCCATCGGGTGATCCATCGGCATAGAGTCGGATATGCTTATTGGATAACGGATATGGTGCTGGAGAGGTTAATCCTCAATAGCTTGTCAAGGTGGTTCCATTCCCCCTTGCCAACAACGCATTATGGTAGCTGGACAAGAGATTCGTCACAGATCGATACTCCGCGTATGGGAGAATACAAAGAAAGACTACATCAGTGAAGAGATTGTTTGCTTGATCGGATGCCGCCTTTCAAATATGCCCTACGCTCAATTTCAAATTACTTCTATTCAATTTTACAACCTGTCATGTTCTTACGGACCTATAAATACTATCTCTTCACATCTTCACATCTAGGGTTGCATGTTGATCAGAAGGATATTTCCAATTTTCAAACATTATAATTGATTACGTGCTTCTTGCAACAATAAAAAACATGATTAGTTAAATGTACCTCAATATGTTGTCAAAGTACACGGAGGGTACGGACGACCTGTCCAAGAATAAGTTTGGCTTCCGTAAAGGGAAGTCAACGGTGGATGCCATCATGTCCGTCACCAAGACGGCAGATATGGCAATCCAACGTTAAAGCTGGGGAGTTTGCTACTGTGCAGTAGTCACCCTGGATGTGAGAAATGTGTTCAATAGAGTCAATTGGAGGGCTATTGTCAAATCGCTCCAACATCTCCGGGTTCCTGAGTGCCTGTACTGAATTCTGGGAAACTGGTGTTCAAGTCCCGCACGAGTTCCGCAAGGTTCAATGCTGGGCTCGGTGATATGGAACACGACGTATGACGAACTGTTGAGGTTGAAGTTCTCTAACGGAGTAAAGATAGTCGGTTTCACGGACGAAATCACCCTAGAAGTCTATAGAGAGTCCATAGAAAAGGTGGAGTTAACGGTCACGCACTCCATCGATTTTGTTGAGGGATGGATGCGCTCCAGGAAGCCGGAATTAGCCCATCATAAAACGGATATTACTGTGGACAGTAACTGAAAATCGGAGCAAAGGGTGACGATAAGTGCAGGCAACTGCACCATTACCTCGAAGCGGTCTCTTAGGTATTTGGAGTTATGATCGACAACAAGCTGTTCTTTAGCAGCTACATCGACTACGCCTGCTAGAAAGCCTATCCGGCTATATTGGCATTATCCCGCCTGATGTTGAATAGCTCAGCGGTACAAGGGAGCAAACGAAAGCTCCTGACCAGTGTCGCTCTATTCATACTTAGGTATGGCGGCCCGGCATGGGCTACCGCCTTGAGAACCTTGGCAAGCTCGAAAGTACGCACCGGCTAATGTGACTGAGAGTGGTAAGCGCATATCGAACGGTGTCACACAACGCGGTCGGTCTTAGGGGCTATTCATAAACCACATAGCCTTTTCTGGGAAGATGGGGATGTATAACCAAAGTCAACGCTCGATACAAAATTTCAAAAAATGTATGGAGAAAAGTCTACGAGTGTCTGAGGTTTTCAAAAATGAGTCTACGTTGTTTATGAATCATTAAAGAGGACGTAAAGTGCTTCGAACAACGAGGCACGAGAGGTATTCGTAAGACCACAAGATCCGCATCAATGGTCTAGTGGCCGAGGGAGTGGAATAACACTGACTAATCCCGGAGATATACGGATGGATTGGTCGGCGAAACGTGGAAGTTACCTTCCACTTGACGCAGATACTGTCTGGCCCTGGCTGCTTTAGACAGTATCTGCACAAGCAGCTAAACGTTCAAAAATGTAAATCAATATCATTTAGTAGAAAGCGGAATACATTAGACTGTACAATCTCTCTAGGAAACCAGGCAGTTGAAAAGTGCGGAAGAATTAAAGATTTAGGTGTTATTTTAGATAAGAAACTAACATTCATTGACCACTATAACACAATAATCAGTAAAGCAAGTAGCATGCTAGGATTTATAAAACGATTTAGTTACAGCTTTCATGACCCATACACAATAAAAACATTATACGTTGCATATGTGAGGTCAATACTTGAGTATTGTAGCGTAGTATGGTCACCTTTTTCCGTCACGCACGAACAACGAATAGAATCAGTTCAAAAGCAATTTATACTGTTTGCCCTTCGAAAACTAGGTTGGACAAGATTTCCTTTACCATCTTATAAAGCTCGTTGTATGCTCATCAGCATCCAAACATTAAAAGAGCGTCGAGAATTTGCAATGGTCTCAGTTGTAAACGATATCGTTTCGCATCGTATTGATTCTGAAGAACTTTTATCAAAACTTAACTTTTACATACCAAGTCGTCAACTACGAAATAGAAATGTTTTTACTACAAGCCACCATCGTACAAATTATGCTAAATTTGGACCTTTAAATCGGATGATGGCAACATACAATATGCATTGCGAAAACGTTGACTTTACAACGACAAAATGTAAATTAAAGCAATACTTTAATGATATTCGATAAAAAGCTGCTCATAAATGTACTAGTATATAAGCCAAATACTGTTTCAAATATATTTATGTAGATATAAGAGTGACAAAATATGTAAAAATAACTGTAACAAAAGGTCTACACATGATTGACGTCAAATAAATAAATAAATAAATAAACAAGTACGAACACGCCGAGTCCACCGCGTGTCCCGTATGCGTGGATGTGCAGAATATGTGTTCTTCGCTTGTCCTCGCATCAACAACGCGAGAAACGACATGACAGCCGCGAGCGGGCAGGACATGCCTCTGACAACTTAGTGACAACTTGTGTCGAGACCGGTAAATCTGGAGCGCGGTCAACTCAGCGGCATCCCAGATCAACCGTGAGCTCCAAATCTGATGGAAAAATGATTAGCGGCTGGTTAGGGGGACCAACTAACTATTGAAATCCTATGTAGATAGACATTAGCGGATGCTTGAATCACAATAGCCATATCCTTAAAGTAATACTCAGAGATCATCCATGGAGGTACCAAGGTTTGAGGCACGGGAGGGTTTTGAGTGGGTCGAGGGGTTGGCACCCTCAACCCTACACGCTGGGTTCTTCAGGAGTCTGGTTGCAGATTTTCCTTCCCGTGAAAGAAATATCTACAACAATAAAGAGAGAGAGCGAAAGAGAGAGAGAGAGAGAGAGAGAGAGAGAGAAGAGAAAGAGAATGGCTCTACCGTCGTCATCGGAACATCTTTTACTTGCTTCTTCTAGGCACATTAGTGTCAAAGCGAGCAATAGTTATGCAGGTTGACAGTCGTCTTCTCAGCATGTTTCAGAACATTAGACATCAGAACAAAAACAACACCAACACCATTATTCCTGTAGATATATTATCTTTATTACAAAAACATGTGTAAACATTCAGATGATACTCAAATGCGACCAACGGTAAATTTGTCACATAAAAATCGTTTTTGATATTTTTCGAGGCTATATGGAACAGAAAACTGTCCGACACTAGCACAGAGATTGCGATTCGATGCGAGCGTCACGTATCGGTGACATTCAATTTCTTTTTTTTTTTAACTTATTGGACATAGCTTAAAAGTATTGGAAAAGGAGTTATGATGAAAATAACGGTTTTATGGGGCACAGTTATTAAGTATATGAGATACAAATTTAGTGTCTTGTGCAAAGTTGTTTTCAAAAACATCTGCTACCTTTTTCCTGAATACTTACTATCCCTGAACAAACTAAATCACTGAAACCAGCAAATGAACTTAAACACAGAAACGGCAAAAAAACTGTTCAGAGGTAGTAAACCATATTTTTCAGTAATTTAACAGTAGTAATTTAAAAAAAAAGAAAAAATGAATTGTTTTCAAATTTTGATGATGATGATGATGAGGCTCGCTTGGAAAATAATGACTGCTCATTACACCTTAATCACCTGATACATTTTTCTAGATTAAAAAAACCTAATTGGTAAAAATGGGTCAACGTTGAGCAAAATCTCAGAAAAACTCAGAAAAAAGTTATGCGCGATTGAGTCCAAAACAGATTGGTGTTAAGTATTGAATTAGGTTGATATAACAGCACAGGGAAGGTGTTAAATAAGTAGTACGATAACTAACATTTAAACCATTGACAGCCTAAACACATAACGGGTGTCCACTAAAAAATGAGAATGATTTCAATACTTTTCCATCAGAACAAAAACGGCCCGCATAGAAATGTCACTTTAGATGAATGAATCATTGCACTCTCCAGAAAATTTTCATACACTCTTGTTCACTCTAACATGTTCAGTCGTGTTCAGCATGCCGTCGAAACAGGAAGAACTGCGCGCGCGCGTTATTGCAATTCTTTCAAGCGAACGAAGATCGTGGAAAAAAATACACGGTGGACCATTTTTGTCGTGAAAAGTTCGGTATCCACCATTATACCGTATCCTGGCATGCATAGAGTAACCCAGAAGAAAGGTTGCAGCCGTCAACGAAAATAATGAATGAGAAAACGCTCCGCTCGCTGCATAACATGTTCAACAACAAGGATTCGGTAAGTCAACGGGGAAGCAGCCCGAAAGTTCCATTGTTCGAAGTCACTCATCTGCAAGACGCTAAAGAAAAGAAGGAATAGTGTGTAGAAAGAAAACCAGATCCCCAGAGTACACAAGATAAGAGCAGATTCAAACCGTGAAATCCATGCCGCTGGATGACTCGGAATTACGGCGGAAAATCTTTCGTTCTGGACGACAGAAAGCTACTTTCCCTCTTTCAAGTCTCAGATACCGAAACGACCGATTCTACACTGGAACAAATCTACTACTCCTCAAAAGTAATGTATAAGTTCAAGCACAAATTTGAATCGGTTATGTTATACATCTTAATATCCGATAAGGAGTATTTCGAAGCCGTGGTACAAACCAAGCGGTTTGGCCATCAACCAGGAGGAGTGTACAAAGAGAGTGTTTGCAGAAAATACTCGCCCATTTCTTAAACAACATCACTCGGATAGCAAATGCGTGTTTGGCCGGACAAGGCATCATCGCACTCCGCAAAAAGAAGCTAACGTTTTTGAAGAGCCAAAATATACCATATGTCCCAAAAGACCGGAATCAAACAAATTTGCCACAGTGCCGTCCTATCGAGGGATTTCTTCGGTCTTTTGAGCTCCATGGTATACAAGGATAATTGGAAGGCCACGAACACCAAGCAACTTACCAACAGGATCAAAAAGCTGCATCCGAAAAATCGATGTAGCTGCCAAATCAACGGTCATTTTCCAACATAACGACTAAGCTGCGCCACTGGCGGAGCCACGGACCATATGACAATATTCACTAAACTTAGTTTGAAGATTTAAGTTGACCCTTTTAATAAAATAAATCAGTTTGAACAAAACTTCACTGGTATTTTTTTCCTGACCCATTCTTTTCGTTCTCATTATTTAGTGGACACCCGTTAATAATCTGAATTTTGTAGGCATTACACTTCAAAAAGAGATGAAGATTGATCATTGTGATAATAAGATAGGCAGTGAATCCTAAAGGGTTTGAGCTGTTTAGTGGAATACCTGCTATTTCTAGAAATTAGAAGAAAAATTAGTATCTTCATTTAATTCCAACTACCTTTGCTTATCTTTGACAGATACGCGTATTTCGTCTACAATGTGCAGACTTCTTCAGTGTCTCGTACTAATAACTCGACTTCCGACTACGAGTCGAGTTGTAGTACGAGACACTAAAAGTCTGCGCATTATGAACAGGCGTCTGTCGAGAAGATAAGCGAGGTGGTTGGGTAAATGGAAGATACTAATTTTCTATTTCTGAGTACAAGATGAAGCAGTGTATACCTTCTCATGGGCACTTGTAAAATATTGTACTAGAATATTTTGATTTCATTTCAGGATCATAGCTTGTTTCTGATTTTGAAAAGCTAAACACGTCCAGACTACTTATTGTATTTCAGCGCCATTCCAAAATACTAGCAAGTTTCTTCACAGTCTGTCATTTAGGAAAATCATCCAGATAATAATTTGGCAAACGCTGGTATTTTTCGTATCATTCCAAAACATCCTTTGTACAAACAATACAGATATTGTAATGTGGTGAATTCGATTAGGATAAACTGGTTTATTTCCAGCATGTTGATGGGTCGTTGGGTCGAATGGAACATGATACTGATTGAGTCATTGGACTAAACCGGTTATTAAACTGACAGAGTAACTGATACGAGAACAGTATTTCTAATTATCGAATCCCAAAAGAAATACTAAGTTCTCACTTCACCTATAAGCAGATGACGAGATTTTAAACTAGATAAAAAATCGCTCATTTAAAGAAGAAGAAATCTCACCTGAAAGTTTGTAGACATCATTTCAAAAAAGGATTTTAAGAAATATTGAATTTAAACTTCCTCAAGACTGCTGGCAGAAAGAAGATTTTGAAATAAGAATGAGCTGCTAGATGCTGCATGATTGAAAATAGGAATGAAAGTTTATTGGTTTCATGTCTAGAAGAAATAATAAATTGAAATTAATATAGAAATCATCTTTCACGTGATATTCACGTGACATACTTCTCATGGTTTTAAGAACAAATAATCTACTATAAATGTTATTCATCAGCAAAGATTTCATAAAAATTCAGCTCATTTCGTTGACCTTAATCAATATTTTACTTTCCTAAATTCGGTTTAATGACCCAATCGGCCATATGGCTTCCGGCCTACTGGTTCATTTGATCTAATAGACTACGGCCTAGTTACCTTCGGACTAATGGCGTTTGGCCTAATGAATGAAGATGTTTAGTTTTCACGTCCACTGGCAGTAGATAGTCGGTAATTTGGCAACATCCATTTCCAGATTAAATCCCTATGCAACAATGCAAAACAATACGCCAAAATGCTACAAGTAATCTTCTTTGATAATGAACATCTATTGAATTTTTAAGCATCGGATTCCAGAATGACAGTTTAGGATATTTGAAACACCTTTGACTTCCGTGGATTTAAACTATTCTTGGAAATAATTCAATCAATTATTCCGAGTAAAAGTTATGGGCGTAACAAGACTCGTCGAACTTCATTATGAAAGATTACAATTTATCTTGGTGCCCCACCCATGCACAACAACGATAAGTAGCAATTCTGAAAAATTCTCAAAAACATCTTTGCAAAATATTTCCAACGCATTGGTAAAAAAAAGTAATTTCCCCTCAAGGTAGCATCCTACCCCATGTTCCCTTTCGTTGAGAAAAAAAAGTAGTCATAAACTTCCCTCACATTTGCCTATGGCCGCCGGTTTCATTTAACTATTTTTAACGAGACCTGTTTCCTTCCCGGGGTTTGGCAAGCTCAGCAAAGCCAGCAAACCGCAGAGCCCAGAGCTTGAAGGTAAGATTTGACGTTCAATTTCGGACGCAACAGCCACAAGTGTTGTTGTTACCAGTTTTCTTTATAAGCACAAACCGATTTCATCTTGTTGCCCAATTGCCACCTTCTTTGGTTAGTTTGGGTTGTAGGTAAATGGCTTAGTCAGTTTCTATTTTAAGCCGCCAAAGTACGGCTTTCAAGATATATTACGAGAGTGACGCCATCTCAAATCGATTGCCATTAATGGAACTGCAAGCGAATGCTGGTAACCCTGCAGTTTTCTTTCCCAAAAAAAAAATTAAACCGTACAAATATTGACCGATCGCTGCGGAGCATCGCATTGAGCTCAACCATTGCCACAGGAGGCCTTGACCATGCAGACGCGGCTATGGCGCACCGCATGCCGTGATTTAAACTAAAATCTTGGCGCAGACGTTTGCAAAAACCGAAAAAAACGCCTCGGGATTAGTTTTTCAGTCAGACTTATTTTTCAACTCTCAATGTCTGTATTAGGAACAATCGAAACGCGCGACTAATCCAGAGACAATGCGATTGAGTCAATATGCAGCGTGCCATAAACTTAGCTAATGCTAGGTTCAGGCTGTGTGAGAGGAAACACGACACGCGAACCACAGTCTAAGGTCAAGTTGATGACGACGACGCCGGTTTTGGATTTCATGACCGAACATCATTGCATTGTTTGGAAGGTGATGAAGTGAGATCCGGGGTCGAATTTGGTTTTTGGTCAGGAAGCGGCGTTTGGCATTTTGTCACATTTATTTCAATTGTTTGACGCGTTCAGCAGGTGGGGTTTATCAAATTCAGAATCCGAAGTTTTAATTTGAGTGCAGGAAATGGAGGTCCATTTCATGCCATCGCTGTAATTATGGTATTTAGTATCTCAGACACATTCTCGGAGCCAAAGGCGGTAGAAGGGCTGTTGTGAACAGTGAAGGATTTGGGTGACGATAATTGTGCTTGCGTGACTCGTGGGTTGGAGCGTGGTGCAGTATCTCATTGCGGTGTCAGGAATACGCTCACTTTACTCTAGTAGTGTTGATCAATTAAAATCAATGCTTTTTGGCAGGGGTAGATGTCAGCCGCATTTGCGTGACATGTGGTAGCAGCTGTTAGTTGCTGGTAAATGCGGGTATAAACTGGTGTGACATGTGCTCTCGCAACCTGTGTTATACATTGGCAAGAGAGGGTTGTTCTTGAGCTTGGAAAACAAACCCTGCTAACATGCTATGCAATTTAAAATTAATTCATGCAACATTGTTGATTGTGCGGGTTTTGCTCGTCGATTGTCGCATGGGCAATATGTTATGGAAAGCTATAAACAAAAAAAAAGTGATTAACGATGTGCACATACACAGCAGTGTTTAAAAAATTCAAACTTGTGTGTTGACGAAGGGCAATTTCGTCTTACTCTGCTCATGTGGCAAGCAGGTACCCAGGTTTGCTGTATTTAAGTATGTTGAATGTTGTGTGTATTTCATGACAAAGCTTTTTATGTTGTTGCATAATTCGTCCACCTCTAAACGATAACGTCTGATGACGGGAGTCCACTAAAAACTGAGAATGATTCATTTACTTCTTTGTTCAACATGTCATGCATTATACAATATCGTGACATCCATAGTAGTATCCAGGAATAAATGTACGGCCTTGCAGCATGGATATTGAATAAGAAGACGCTCCACTCGCTGCATAACATGTTCAACAACAAGGATTGGGCAAGTCAACGGAAGGAGGTCAAAAAGTTTCGTTGTTCAACCTTATACATCTGAAAGACTCTATAGGAAATTGGTCGGTCTATTGAAATCCATGCTTTACTAGGATAATTGGAAGGCAAGGCAACACACCAACAAATTCAAATGTGTATCCAGAATATCAGTGTGGCATCTGTCCACCGTTGGGGTTTCAATATTACAAGGTGTACACTTTCAAAATATGTTAAAAAATGAGTGGTTCATTTTATTGAAAGTAACGTTTTTAAGGAACGTTTACAACATTTATCTTGGAACCCGATCAATTCTACACGAAGCTGCTAACGAGATAACGATGCTGTGTAATTGATGATGAGACATACATCAAACTGGATTTTAAGCAATTGCCGGGACAAAAATATTTCATGGATAAGAACAACTTTGCTGTGGATGACCGTTTCAAACGGAAGAAACTGTAATGAAATGCGCTTCGATGCATCTAATTTGGCAGGCCATACGCACTAAGGAATAATTACCGTATTCGGTAATTTTTTACCGAACTTACAACCGAATTCGGCGTTTGTAGAATTTTCTCCCGAATTTGGCGTTTGTAGAATTTTACAGGACATATTGTAATTTTCTTTACCATGTTCGTCAATCATATATTCAGATTACCGAAACTTCGTTCGTATTTTATCAAACGTTGGTAAAATTATTTACCGAATTTTTTTGAAATTCTGCATTTACTGATTTTCTACGGTAAAACATTATCGAACATGCAAATCGCTACTGAGTGTGTATGCACTTGTGGCAAACAGGGTGAACCATTCGTGACCAATGGCACCAAAAAACGTAGAAATGTACAAAACTGAGCGCCTTCAAATCGCCGTTTTGACCCAATTTTGCTTCATGCCACTGTTCCAAAGTCATTCAGGAGTGGTGTGCGGCTAATTCTGTGAATTTTGTACGGACAAGTACAAACAAGGTGAACTCACCAAACTGTCGTAAATTCCGTTAGATCGAAACCTACTGGGCCATGATGAAGCGGGAACTTTTGAATACCAACGGAGATGCGCAGGACGAACAGATAATGTTGAGGGCGAAAACTAGGGAAAACCGTACCGGGAACGACACACAGACTGCATGGAGGGCGTCAATCGCAAAAGTCGGGTATTTTACTCAAACTTATTCCAAAAGTTGTACACTAAAATACTAAAATACGTAAAAAGTTGTACACTAAAATAAATACAAATACTTAACTACTGTAAACTATTGGTTTTATTTAGATAAATATAGCCAATTTATCAGTCAATCAATGATTATCGACTCACTCTTTATTCTTTAGTGTAGCATTTTGGTTAGGTGTCCAGTTAACTATAAAAATATTCGATCAGGATGGAATAGTTGCGAAGTTTAATGAGTTGGTGTCACTCTATGCCAGTAAATCGTTTCCAAATCAGGTGCTGCCCTCAAAATGTGAGTTATGTTCGTTCTAAACTCATACTGACCATCCTTTTTGTAGTTTGCTCGTCACCTTCACGTTTCTCAGGACAGCAACATTTTCAATACATTTTGGTAGTGTGCAATGTTAATACTTTGGGCGAATTACTCGAATTCTATTTGCAATCGATTATATAGAGTAAATCGATACTTCGTTTCATACCAATAGTTTGCTTCAGACATGAACGCTATCGGAATGAAATAAGAATTTTTTAGAGGAAAACCTGCCCGAAAATGGAAGAATTATTTATAAAAAAAATATACACATAATTTAGAACTTGAACAAAAATTCATGATGTAGAAGGAGATGTTCGCTCATCACCATGAGGCACCAAGAGTGAACAACAATGTTTTTGGCTAGAATGAAAGTTTTGATAGTTCCGCTAGTGTGCGGCAGGATTGGAAATGTAACAGATGTTTTTAGGAAAATTGAGCGAAAAGGGCATGTATACAGTGGTACTCGAACCAAGGACATTTTTGCCTAACAGGCTGTTGAAGTGGCGGACTTAGTCCGTGCTCCTTCAACCTACCCCGCAGTGGGATGTTAGGCAAAAGTGTCCTTGGTTCGAGTACCACTGTATACATGCCCTTTTCGCTCAATTTTCCTAAAAACATCTGTTACATTTCCAATCCTGCCGCACACTAGCGGAACTATCAAAACTTTCATTCTAGCCAAAAACATTGTTGTTCACTCTTGGTGCCTCATGGTGATGAGCGAACATCTCCTTCTACATCATAATCGTTACTCCTCGCACGGAGAATATATAACATAACAATTAAAACAAAAATTCATGCCAAGCATTTCTTCGAAGTGCAATATTTCCCCTACTCAAATCAATCAAGGACCTCTATTTAAATTGATAGTTTTCAATTGGAGTTCATTGACATTTAGACGCTTGACATCGGATAACGATTATACCTATGTGAATGTAGTAAACATGCATGGTATTGATGAGATAAATGAGTCCTTAAAATTTGTTAATTTCATAAAAAAATCACTTAATAGAAGAGTAAACATTTATTTGGATTGTAGTCTCCATCGTTAATTGATGTCTAATCAATACTGGTTTAGTCAAAAAGAGTTTTTATAGCGGAAATGAAAACACATTTTTAGGGAAAATCACTATAGCCATAAATCAGTGTATTCTCCCAAAAGATCAATACGCTCGGTCCAACGTTCTTCCAACTGTGTTGTCCCATCATGGAAGTGACTTTCTGGCAGGCTATTTTGCAGGCCTCTACGACGGCTATAACCTCTTCGTTTGATGAAAAATGCTTTCCACGAAGGATTTTGTTGCGGTGTGAGAACAGCCAGAAGTCAAAGGGATCTAAACAATTCCTACCCCAATTCATTGATTTTCGAGAGAGTTTTTGACCTGTATGAGCAGGTGTATTGTCTTGATGAAAAATATTTTTTTTCTGCTGCAAACCGGGTCTTTTTCACATTTTTTTTCATCCAGTTGGTCCAAAATATCACAATAATCGGAGTTTATAGACCAGTTTGGAGATAATCTACTAATAAGAATTTGCATCCCAAACTGATGCTAACATCTTCTGGTTGATTCACGAACACGCTTTGGAGCCGAAGTGTTTTGTTCACATCACTTCTTAAAGGCTATTCATAAACCACGTTGATTTTTTTTTTGGAGTCTACGCTTCATGCATGAGTACGGTATAAAAAAGAAACTGTGATTGGCTGGTCTTCACGAAATTCATTTCGTGAATTATACAAAAAGGTGTAATGATAGCATTTCACCAGATAAAAAAGCAATATGAATGTTTTATACAATATACGAGACATTTGCTCTATGTAAAAAATCCATGTTTACGAAACGAGTGAAAGCTAATTTACGAAAATAAATTTCCAGTGTAGTAATGAATCGACGTACATATAAGATCCTTTTTATCCCTTCGAAATTGCCCAGAAGTATTGCTCAGAAAGTCGCATTCGAACGTGTTCAGCCAAAATATACCATGTTTTTTCATGTGAGATGCCTATGATGTCACCTATCACATACACAGTCGATCCAAAACCCATCAGTAAACGGTTGAAAATGAAGAAGAGGACTCCTTTAACACTTTCATCATCTTTGTATGGATCTCAGTAGCCGATAAACCTCCCAAAATAAGAAATCAATCACTGCACGATATTTGGATTGTTAAATAAATGCCATGTCAACTTCAAATGGCTTGTCAACAAATGATGAATTGACAGATCGAAATGACGTTCTTATAAAAGACGAAATATTATAATGGCGTAGAAATTATGATTTTTTTACTGCTCCGTAGATGTCGCTTTCCAAACTTTTTGACTAACCTAGTAACTTGAGCACACTGATTTCTAAGCTGATAGTACTGTGTAAGTACCACCAGATCCGTGCATACGGGAATTCAAAGACAGCTTAAATACCTCCCCGAATTCAGCTAAATTATCTCCATCAATGAGTGTACTTCTGAGGTTTTATTTTGTTAGAAATATAAGGGGTTTTATTTCCATCCTACATAATTAAAATTGGGAGCAAAACCCACTGTAAAAATTCAAGTTCAAATTTATTACACATTATGATTCAAAATCATTATGTCCTAATCGTTTATGAAACGATTTTACTGGCCATTTTATGTGATTCAGATATTACTGTGATAAACACCGGGAGAGGATCTACATTTAGACTGATTTAGACAGATTTAGACATTTTGAGCCTCCCAAAATTTGAATTTAATTAGATTGAAATTCACTGTGCACAACCAGTTTGAAAGTCTATATGAATTACTCTACGAAAACTCATGTTTGTGTTTGAATAATTGCAAAGATCAATTATTCAAATTATTTTCAAAATACTTTACTGAAAAATAAATAATTTCCTTAGCTTCAACATTTATATATAAAATACAAAATTGAATGTAAATGTAAGGAACATTAGCTGTATATCATGGAAGCCACTAGTGCCCTATAATTTGGCTCGATCAACTGCTCAGCAGACAACATTGGTGTTTGTTTCCTAGGGAATAGAGCAACAAAAATCATATCTACACGCTATTTTTCAACAACCTAAAATTGAGTACGGTTGACACAAATTCTTCGAAAGTATGGCTACTCAAAAATGAGTAAAGATGGTTAGTAGTAACACGTTGACACTTAGTAAACATCGATCGGATTCAAGCCAATGTTGACTGTTTGTCATTTTACCACTACGAAGACTCCAACTTGAGTCAATTGTACTCAAATTTGGGTTGTTTAGAAATAGCGTGTACTAAGTATGGCACACGGCAGAGTGTAGTGTTGCTAGCTGAGCAGCTGTTTGATTATGCAAAAAGATTTTTGTTACTTAAATAATTAATAAATTAATAAACAACTACTTCATTTGTCGAATCGCTGATTTAGTAACAAAAAAATGGTGATTGAGACATTTTTTGACAAGAATAAATACAGAACTTTTCATTAGAAGCAGCAAGTAGATATTGAACAAAAATTTTGCTTTGTCCATAGTTATTTCCATGTTAACTTAAAATGCCATGTACATCCCCGAGTAAACTCTAGCATCATAAAGATAGCAATTCAAAAACTTATTTTGAAACCAACATCAGAATGAAATCAAAATTTAATTTCACTTCACAATTGTCTTATTTGATATCAAATTTATTTTTCAACTTGCAGTAATCTTGCGTTAACTTTTTTTTGATAAAAGTAGTTTGGCAATGATAATGAACTTGAAAAGTTTGCTTCAACTAGAACATCGAGTTGAAGACTCATTTTGCTAAATAAAATTTACTTTTCAATTGGCGCTCACTGATAGCAGGATCAGTTTAAAATTTTATGTAACAGGAATATTTTTTTGCAAACAATAAAATATCAAAATTTGTCTAAACAGTTAAAATGACCAAAAAGACAGCAACCTGAGCAATCATTATCAGCAAACTCACAGCATCATATTTAGTTTTCTATTTGATCTCAGACTATTCTCATGTTATCAATTTAGAATTTATTTTAATGAAGTAATAATAAAAAAATCAAAATACTTACATTCGAACGAAACGCCATCCTTCCTTGAAGCCCATCTCAAAAACAGTCATCCACGGGGCTAAACTTCTCCAATCCTAACATTAATCTAAGCGCACATGGGTGTATCAACATATCCGGCCGTTGATGCAAAAACGTGCGGTTGTCAGCGGAACTCGCACGAAATGAATGAATGAATAAACAAATGTGGAAATTTGAGATCAGGACCTTGCATCATCGAGAAATCGAACCGTCAGACACCGCCGTCGCCGGGTGCTGTTCCGTGCCGGTAACCGATCGTCACGTGTCGTTCCCCACGCCGAGCAGAGTGTTCGCGGCCGGATCGTTTGCCTTGGTAGTGAGTACAGCAATTTTCACCACTGCTGCTTTGGTACTTTTTAGGAAATCCGAACCCGTCGTGATCGTGGTCGTCGTTGTCAACGGCGGCGGGGATTTGGTGTAGTACTGGGGTTGACTTAGAATGTACGATGGCGCAGGTTTAGTTGCGATTTGGCTCGATTCCAGTAGTTCATGGTACCAGTTGAGTGGATTGAAGGTGGGTCCTTCCCCTCCTAGTTCCGTGGGGAGAATGTCACGGGCAACGCAGTCATGCAGAGTGGAGAGATTTCCGCCATGCAGTTTTATCCGTTCGCGAGTTTTCTCCTTCAGGAAAGGCCTGATTACGGCTAGCGCCGCCTCAACGTACCACGGTTGACCGATGAAGTGGATCGCTTTGAAGCGTACCGGGAAACAGTCCTAAAGGAAATGGGAGAAATAATGGAGTAGAATATGAGCGATCGTGGTCGATCGGCAATGCCTTGGTGGATCGGCTTACCTGTAGGCCTTCGATCATCAGTTTCAATACTTTCGGATTTAAATTGGACGATTGTCGGAACGTAAAGTTGGTCCAATCCACAATCGCAATAAACCCGTTCGCCTGATTCTGTTTATCCTCCAGAAGTTTTTCTAGCGATAATAACATCGCTCTGTACACAGTGACTAGTGAGTATACTGAATAATCCCAATTCCCAGCAAGGAATATCAGCACTTTCCTGCCTCTTCGATCCCTATTTGGTAACACACCGGGAATCCGTCCCTCAGCGCCAGCTGTATATTTTCATCCAACACTGATAACCGCTGCAATAGCGATCCATTTCGTTGCCGATATGCATGATAATTAATAACTAATTGAAACGCGTCGTTCACGTTAAACTTCCGGGCATACAGGAATCGAAGCAGAAATTCATCGTCCTGAAAACAGGACTTATCCTTCAAGGCATAGTCCATACTAGCTCCGATCAGCTCCTTCAGCGCTATCAGAGCTCGACTCCGATCCGTGGGCTCATTTTTGTTGTAACCCTTCAGGTCCGATATGGTCAGATTGTGCCGGAAGCGGTTGTTGGACCACTCGAAATCACAGATGTCCGACATGGTTGTGCTTTTATTTTCTAACCCTACCGCGTCACTAAGCCTGTCACACTGGGGGAGATTTTTGTCTTCCGTTATCATCAATCACAAATCCTGCTAATTTATTTTCAATCGCGTGCACGCTATCTCACTTCACCATCGATCATTATCTGTGGCTATTTATCTACGAAACGAAAATACTCGAGAAAAAAAAACTGTCTTCACCACCTTATGCCGTCTTTCAACGTGCCTCGCAGCTCATGTCCATGCCATTTTTGTTCAAAGCAGGCTTATGACTTCTTCGTTTTTATTTATTTTTATTATTCCACTACTTATCTGGCGGGGTTTCTGGTTGTCGTCGGAGTGTTTTAAGATATTAATCTACGATTTCTCGGAATAGCTTCTTTTTTGCCTCAGCTAAATGACGGATGAAGAGTTGTGAAATTCCTGAAATTGGATGAAACAAAACAAGTTGAAATTAATATAAGAAGAACCAGTATGTTATTAAATTTAATCGAAATTAAATGACTGTGTGCATAAGTATGTCTTAGTTTGCATCATGAAAAATACACAACATTTTACATTCGAAATTCTATGAGGTTCTCATAAGTGATTGATCGATTTTTATATATCTGGAAGCATATCTGTTTGAAACTGGAGCAAGTACGTTTTGGGCAACGGTGATATTCTCGGTGTTTCGAGGTTTAGTCAAATATCCAGTTCATAACTTTGGGTGCTGAATGAAAATGGAAATCTAAAACCTCTAAACGGTCGCATAAGCTTTCAGAAGTACCGTCACACATTGGATTTTCATTGCAACAAATGCTACTTTTTTCAAAATTCTTAGAACAACATATAAAAAAAACAAATTCTAAACTAATGCAAATTAGCTGAATAATTCAAACAATTTTGTAGAAGTTTATTATACCTTAAATTTCAAAGAATTCAGTTGTGATTTCGTTAGTATGTAAAATTAATGAAGCTGGAGGATGCTGGGCGGTATTTGGTACAACCTTTATGTTCCGACAGTCTATCACTTTCGGTGATCCCTAGGCATGCACAGATAAAAAGAAACATTGAATTTTCTGCACATAAAGGGAATGCTAGATTTGCCAGAATATAATGGGATATTTCATGTAAATTTAAGCCAGATAACGCCTGAATCCAGCCTGTTGTATGAAAGATTGACAATATTGTTGTATGGCACACGAAAAGTTGCAATCAATTTCGTTGTTTAAGTCTTTTTCGGCTTGGATTTAAACGAGGGAATATTTTACAAGCTTGTTAAAATTAATTATTTTTTTCTGTGTGCATAATGGGCCGTAGTCCGGCCAACAGACCTCATCATACTTCGAGTGATACTAGTGGATGAAGATGGCAACTTCCAGCAGGCACTTCGTACTGTATAACACCCTGTTCATCGCAAGTCCAGAAGGATGAAACAGCGGCTTGGACGTTCCCTTCTCGTTGATTTTCAGCCACAGAGGACCTTCCTCGGGAACTTCGTGTAGGATACATATTTGACGTCAACGCTTAGCTCCTTGGTAGGGGACCTAAAGTACCCGGTGCCCTGCCAAACGTTGCTGTCTAGTGTCAAAAGATGTTTTTCACCAGCACTTTCAACCGCTCATTCTGATTTATTGCCAGCGGCTCAAACACGGCCGGCCCTGAGTGACGCTTCAACGTAACAATGTCCATCTTGTCCAGGTACTTTTTCACCAGTTGACTGGTTTTACCCTGAAGATGAAGCCACCTTGTCGTCGGCGTTTCTCTTCAGATACTGCAACATTTTAGGTCGCGCAGCATTGACAAGCGGCTGGAACCTGTCCGTTCGACGAAGAGGTTGTAGCTGCCGGATAGGCTAAATACGGAGGACACAACGTATCTCATGATGTCCAACTTCTTCGCTTGATGTGGAGCTGGCAATATGAACAAACCATCGACCGTAGTTGCTCGAATGTTTTCGCCGTGGCTGCTGCAAATCAACTGATAACGCTGTCAATGTTTACTGTTCACAACAGGGTTGCTATGATTGTCGATTCATATGTGGTGACAGAATCGGACCTCTCGGTGCGCGTTTCACAAATCTAGGCATAACAACCCTGATGCGTTCCTACATCGTATCGAGAATACGACACACGAATGCATCGATATTCCCAATATTCGAGATCAGAAGATTCTTATTCGGATGAGGATAGGGAACCCATGGTTCACTCATGGACCTCGTTTAAGCGACAGTCTGGTCTACTCCCAAAGATGCGAAACGGTATTAGATGTTAATCAACTATTAGTGGAGTGCCAAGCTGGGGCACAATTGAGGGTTTATCTTCACCCGCACTGACAAAACTATCCACGCAGCATCAAGCATAGTAACCCATGAGCCAGCAGACAAAATTTGCCAGCTCTATCAGTCGAACTCTAACCGTGATGACAAAAACAGTGAAGCAACTCCGTTCAGAAGTGTGCGCGTTCAAAGGACGGCACCCCGCCGCGTCCAAAACGAATATCGTGCGGCACTTTGCGGACGCCGGATACGCCAGTTCCGGGATCTACAACATCTTGGCACTATTAGACAACAATTAGAGCGGTGAAAGAAAGCCCGGTTCTTGACGGCCGACAATCCTGAGCGACAAGAAGCTCGAAAGGATGCTGAAGAAGAAGACCGAAGGAAAAGTGGCTGCATCGCTGCGTTCACTTGGCCGGGAGGTCGTTTCAACCGACTAAACAGTGAAAAAGTACCCTAGTTTCACACTTGTTGCCATTCAGTTGAGATAACATAAATTTAACTTGCTAAGTCATATTCATGTTACTACAAGTAATTATGGCCGTAGTGTGCTACTTGGGTACCTGGCGAACATGAACATACATGTGAGGAAGCGGAAGTCGCGTCCACTGATTTCTGAGCTGCAGGCAATGACGCAGCGGCAGCGGCTGAAGAAGATGGTCAACTAGATTTTCCCGGCGAATCGCGACGTGGCGATGGTGATGAACGACGAGACCTATCTCACCCTGGATGGCAACGACTGGCAGGTCACTTCGTATTTTACTTCCCCCACGAAGGTAGTGAGCTCCGAGGTGAAGTTCATTTCACACACCAAGTTCCCCAAAAAGGTGCTGCTGTGGCTGACAATCAACGAGAAGGAGATGTCAAAGCCGCTCTGCTTTCGCTCCGGACTGGCTGTGCACGGGGAAATTTATAGTACGAAATGCCTGTCGGAAGTTGCGCCGTTCATCAAGAAATAACAGAGACTCGGTGTTCTGGCCGGATCTGGCGTCGGCCCATTACTCGAAGCGATCGTTGGAGGAGATGGAGCGGCTGAATATCGATGTGGTACCCAAGTCGGCGAACCCGCTCATCGTACATCGCATCCCATTGAGAATTTCTGGGCCAACCTGAAGCATAAGATCTACTCCAACAATTTTGTCGTGAAATCTGAGGAGGAACGATAAATAAAACGAAGAAAGAACTCATAAACATGCCTACACGCATATTTTCGTCCGCCATAGCGAATGTTCCGGTTAACCGTTCGCAAGGGCGTTGAATTTTTTCGCAAGTAAGCTTAAATAATTATCGTCCATAGGAAATTTGTCAAAAGCAATTATTTGTCTAAGCTTTTTTTCTATCACCATCCGAAAAAAAACGTCCATTTTTTTCAATGCAAACGTTACTCGAAGACTTTACTTAAACAGCTTCCAGGTATGTCGGTTTATATCGCAATGCAAAGGAACGCCGTTGCCGAGCATTTCCGGACAAAGAAGGTGTCCAAATTTTCGAAGAAGTATTTGATTTCATAAGATTGTTTATTGTTTATTTGGCATGCCATATGTAGTTGTGGTCGAAAATCTAAAAGTTTCGTCTCTACGGGCAATATCAATAAGGATGTGTACGAGAAAGGATGTCTGCAAAAGCGATTGCTACCGTTTATCAGAAGCCACGACTCTCCAGCTCTATTTTAACCTGATTTGGCCTCTTTTCACTATGCGTAATCCGTCCTGGAATGATACAAGGTACAAGAGGTCAAATACGTGCCAAAAACAGCCAATTCACCAAACTGTACAGAACCACGCCCAATAGAGAAGTACTGGGCTCTAGTTAAGCGGAAACTCTTCGAAATTAAGAAGCGTAGATAATGGTACCGATAATGTCAAGAGAAAGTGGAGAATCGTCACGGCGGGCGTTTCTGTGGATACCGTACGGAACCTTATGGCGTTCCACAGAAAGTTCGAAAGTTTTACAGAAAGTAGGATTGACATCTCAATGAATTGTTTCTGTTGTATCTATAACTCTATTATTGTGAAATAACAATCGGTTTTGTTGAATTATGTGTATTTTTTTTTTGCTGCTACTATTTGGGTGTCCGAAATTTAACGTAGACAGGCTATAATTATTAGTTTGCCTTTTTACATCTTTTACCTTTACGAAATAAGCAGAAAGATATGGACGTTATTGAAAGAAACTCTCAGCCCACAAAATTGTCCAAGTTTTCGTCCCATCGAAAATGTTGGGCAATTACCTAATGAATCCTAGAGGGTTTGAGCTGTTTAGTGGAATACTCCCAGTCGAGTTATTAGTACGAGACACTGAAGAAGTCTGCACATTGTAGACGAAATACGCGTATCTGTCGAAGATAAGCAAAGGTAGTTGGAATTAAATGGAGATTACTAATTTTTCTTCTAAATTATAGTTAATTACCTAATACAAACAGATGGATTGTGGCAAAACAATAAAAAACCATCTGATTTGCAGAAGTGATGGAAAAAGATGACAGATCAAGTTGACAGCTCTACTGCGCTAGGTATGATTGGTGGGATTAAGCGAAAAGCCCGAAAATTAATTCATCCGAATTGCTGATGAATAATGTTTCATTGTTCTTTTCTTTGATGTTCAATAACTTTCCAGCCGAATGAATCTTTGACTGCTTTTTTATGTACTTTTTTGTCAAATATATGGTGCATTTTGTGCAGCCAAATACTAAGTGGCACAAACTGTACTGTGCGTTAAAATACGATTGTTGTCAAACTGTGTAATGCATAAAATATGTTCTAAGTGTATGGATCTATAATTTGTTTGTTGTTTTTTTTTGGTTTACTTTGTGCAAAAATGTGCCGTTAAAACTCCCAGCAAATGAAAGCTTAAGTGATCCTCTTTGATTTAAAAATGTGCTGTTGGGTTCATTTATCCTATCAAAATCTGTGTCGCAATGATCGTGAGTGTGGTATTCAGAGTATATCTGATGGATATGTTAAGATGCTTTGTAGGATTTTAAAAGTATTAATTTACCTTTCGATTTTGATATAATCATTCGATTTGAGTATAATTAACTTAGGGTGAAACAAAATTAAACTTGTAGTAAGCTATGCGAAAATCTCCTCACTACGCATGAATAAACAAAATCAACACAACGCATTGACATGGGAAGCCGTTAGCTATAAATACCAGCTGTGCTGATTCAGCTCATTCTTGTAACGAACTTTGACAGCAACGGACCAGTAGCAGCAGCAACAGTGAATCAAAATTATCAACCTTGAAAACCTTGGTCAGGTCACGACAGTGAGGACCTTTTTTTTAAATCGATCAATTTGAAAATTACTCTGGGTCCTTATTAGTATCAATCAATATACAAAATAGCCTTAGTAAGCTTTAGCTACTTTGCAATCATATCTTGAAAAACCTCATGATTTGGGAAAGATGATTTTGTTCATCTTGATCCACAAAGCGTTTTATGAAATAAACAAAGTCATGCAACTGTGTGCAAATTACTGGCTGTACACAGGTTGATTGAAAACAATTTGTAAATGTTTGTCAAGCTTAAGAATACGGTTCGAATCCCGATGACGTCTAAACCGACTAGCGTTTCGCACGGAGATGAGAAATTATCTGCTGCTGCAAAACTTCATCAAAGATCGTTACTTCCGCGCTGGGAAGAATACAAAAAATAACAATCAAAGTGTATTTATTTTTTCTTATATGATCCATCACTCCCGAATTTCACACACACACACACACACACACACACACACACACACACACACACACACACACACACACACACACACACACACGCATATAGAATGTTTGAAGCATATTGATGTGTTGCATTTTTGCCCACAGTCAATATTACATTTCTTCTCCAAATCACGATCTATAGCAAACAATGAAACAAAATCATGCGAAATTGTAATGCAGTCTTAATTTTTCATGTTGGGTGTAGATACATTTTTTTAGACATATTCCAATCAACAAAGAGGTTCATACAAATTCCTTGTTGAACGATATATATTTTTCAATATGAATAACGATATATATTTTTCAATATGAATAAATCTGAATACCAGCTGTCAGTAGTGAACTATAATTATCCCCGAAAAGCTCTAAACCACCATCACAATTATGGAGAGTAGTTCTAGCACTTTCGTATGAAGCAATATTGATTGGTTTTGTTCCGCCATCAGAATGTTCTGTCGATGATGAGTACAATTATCTCTCCCCGTCATCGTAGCAACCTATTCGATAACTTGCAGAACAACTTTCAAACCAGAGAGTCTTTCCACAACAGCAGCCAGTAAGAACCGCGAAAATTTATCAGCGTGGGCAATTCTCTTGTTTCGCGGTTTCTTGTTCCGTTCGTCCTTGACTCACCCATCAACGAGAAGAAGGCTTTTTGCTTTTCACTGGCGAAACAGAACAGTGCCTGAAGTGGTTTTAATTAGGTTTATAATACCAATCTTTTAACCGATCTTGCCACCATCACCACACCCGCTGCGGCCGCTGACCACTCGCTCGCTTGTTCGAGCTCCAACAACACGAAACCCAATCGCGATCTCGTTCATTAAGGTGTGTCGTACTTTGGCCGATCGCATCGGTATTGACAGAGAGACGACTTGCGCTCACGCGAAGATCACGTCCAAGAGGTAATTATTTTAATCCATCTCTCAGCATCCGCCTGGTCGACACAGGGTGCTACCATCACCGCGCCATAGCGGAGCCCAATCAAATGGTCCAGCGCTCAGGAGTAATCTAGATAATTTTATACCTCGCTGTCAGGTTTTTTTCTGCAACAAACTAACATGTTGTCACACGACTACGACTTCTTGTACGAGAACGCCTGCGCGAATGACGAAGACTACGATGACGACGACAGTCTGACAAGAACGTGGGCATCTCGATCGAAGGCAGCTGGTTATGTCGGTTGTTTTATCAACCGCAGTCAACTAGTTAGAGTGCAGTCAACACGATTATTAAGGCTTCTCGAACGGTGATTTCATATTGAAATTTTTAGTTTAGCTTAGGAAATTTATCGCATTCAATTACAGACCACTGGCCCCAGCCGCACCGGAATCGCTCTACTTTCTAAATTGTCCAATATTGTGACAGTTACGAAGGTCATTAGCAGACACTCAGCTAACAATATGTCATTTCACGGAAATGGGTCCACCTAATTAAGGCCTCACATTAGTGAAACCGAACACGACAATCAGACTAAAGCCTTTAGCCTCAGGGTCTTTTAAGCAGGCATCATTATGTTCCGTGGTTAAAACCATACATTAGACTTTTTCTTCCTTTACGTGTCTATAAATCTCCGGCACATCTGTTTGATTTTCACTGGAAGATTTCCGGATGGGTAAGATGTCGCTAGATCGTCGTATTTAGGGCAAGTATAAAACCAAGCTATAAGAATTGTGGTGGATCAAATATATCATCCAAATTTAATAGAAATCCAAATTTCATAGAAAATCAACGCTGCTTTAAAAGAGGATTCTGAACCAATATCAATTATAAAAACTCAAATTACTTGGTCACTGCGTCGTACTTTGTCGTAGCCAATTATTCTGTGTACAGCTATGTCGCAAAAGTCGATTTTTATAGAAGTTAATAACTTTGTGTATGGATGTAGCATATACTACCTCCACAGTACTGCAAAAGTCTGCCCTCGGAAAATATCATTTTTTTCAAATTCCGGCCGGAAAGCTAGAAGTTAGCTCAAATTAAAAATGGTTTAGTACTGTGGAATTGGTTTCTGCTCAAACCATCGTAAGAGAACAAAGTTTCAGAACATGAAAGTTGATTATTTGGTACGGGCACCGGAGTTGTAAAGTCACGTAAATACGAAATTCCGGTCCGCTTCTTAGCATCTTGTTGTGAAGTACTTGGTGGTCACTAACACACCAATTTCCTGTCGATCTGCCAAATCTTGGTAAACCGGCTGCTTCGAATTATCTCAAATTGTAATATTCCGCCCTCTATATCACAAAATATTGCGAGCATTTGAACGGATCGGAGAGACCCGGATACGACAACCCGGACTGTGTGTCTAGAGTATCGCACAAGCTGGCTCGTGCAACAGGAAGGATTAATAGGTTGCATAGACCCGGTAAGAGTAGTCCCCGGATACGCCTTAATTGAAGCCATGATGCCCAACAATAACAACAATAACAATAACAAAGACGGGAAGCACCCCCGCGCAAAGTTGCATCACCGTCTTGTTAGGGAAATGTTATTACTTGTCTTTGAGACCCTAGTTTGCATTAAAGTGCTAAGGGTTTCAAGAATTTAATGTTTGAATCTTTATTCCCTTCTTTGTTTTGTATGAAAATTGACTTTCAAGTTAAATTATTACATTTACATCACATATTACTTTTGAATGGACCTGGTTATTTAAGAAATCATGGCAAAGATGACGTACGTTATACTCAAACAGGAAAGTAGTGCACCTGGTATATAGGCTCCCAATCATTTTTGAGTGTAAGTAAAGTGTGTGTGTGTGTTCTTTTGAACATCATATATCAAGTGGTGTTAAAAATGTACATAGCTGTGCAATATCGCTATACCATTTAAAAGGAGATTTGTTTCTGGTAGTTTTCTTCTCACGAAAAAATCTCCAAAGCGAATTCCGGCGATTTTAGGATGTCATCTGGCTACTGTTTACCGCGTGAAACTTTCCCTTCTTGTTGGTCCATGTCCATTGAAACCGGGTAGTGGACGACCACGGTCTTCACGCACTGCAAAAGTGGTGAAATCGTTCAGAGAGAAAGAGAAGTAAACTTCTGTAATGTAAATCCGCAAGATGGCTCAAGATGCAGTTATCTCGAGATCCTCCATGCATCGCTTGGTCAAAGATGACTTAAAAGCATCACCCAGGGCTAGGGTAAAACACCATTTGACAATAGGACGAATCAAAGCACAAGCTGTAGAGCGCTCAAAACGATTGCTGTCTCAGTTAAAAAAAAAAAACAACCGATCATCGTGCCTCAGATTAAGAACTATTTTCGATTTATCAGGTAACAGGTATCAGGTTTATTTCACCTGTGAAGACTGAGGACGTTCCAGAGAATATAAAATTAAAGTTCAGCATCTCTCTGAAGTCATGGTATTTAAAGGGTGATACGGTCAAAATTTGGTCAAGGGAAAACGCGTGTAAATCGGTGAAATCGTTTATTTAAAAAATCAAATTAAATTTCTTTTCCAAGTTCAATTAGTATAAAATTCAGGAAAAATATTCAGTTAGGCTTCGGCTTTTCCAAATCCGAATTGCCGGGCCTTACGCTTGACCCCTGCCATCAGATTTTGTACAGCCACCTTGTCCACCTTCTTCGCCGCAGAAAGCCAGTTTGCTTTGAACTGCTGCTCGTCCTTAGCAGTTTTTTTTTTTGGTCTTCTTTAGGTTCCGCTTGACAATAGCCCAGTATTTCTCAATTGGGCGGAGCTCTGGCGTGTTGGGAGGGTTCTTGTCCTTGGAAACCACCTGCACGTTGTTGGCGGCGTACCACTCCATGGCCTTTTTACCGTAATGGCAAGATGCCAAATCCGGCCAAAACAGTACGGAACAACCGTGTTTCTTCAGGAAAGGTAGCAGACGTTTATTCAAACACTCTTTCACGTAAATTTCTTGGTGGACAGTCCCGGAAGCTATGAAAATGCTGCTTTTCAAGCCACAGGTACAGATGGCTTGCCAAACCAGATATTTCTTTGCGAACTTTGACAGTTTCGTGTGCTTGAAAATATCTGCACCCCTTTCCCTTCCTTTTGCCGTATAAAACTCCTGTCCCGGAAGCTGCTTGTAGTCGGCTTTGACGTAGGTTTCGTCGTCCATTACCACGCAGTCAAACTTCGTCAGCATCGTCGTGTACAGCCTCCGGGATCGCGCTTGGCCGTCGTATTTTGTTTATCATCGCGATTTGGAGTCACTAGCTTCTTGTAAGTCGATAGTCCGGCTCGTTTTTTGGCTCGATGCACGGTTGTAGACGATACACCCAGCTTATTTGCGGCATCTCGGAGAGATAGGTTAGGGTTTCGCTTGAAACTACCGGCAACTCTCTTTGTCGTCTCAGCGGCTTCCGGTTTTCGATTTCCCCCCGGTCCAGACTTCCTGGCTGTCGACAAACGTTCCCCAAACACTTTAATTACATTTGTAACGGTTGATTTGGCAACTTTTAGCGATTTTGCCAACTTTGCGTGCGAGTAGCTCGGATTTTCGCGATGCGGGAGCAAAATTTTGATACGCTGCTCTTCTTGCTTGGACGGCATTTTGACAACTGAAGAGTGAATTCCAAAATCAAAATAGGAGCAACATTCTACACACACACACTTTCAAAATGAGGGGTGTTCAGGTTTTTTAAATGCAAAATTGAAAGAAATACGTCAAGTTGATATTGACCAAATTTTGACCGTATCGCCCTTTAGAGTGGTTGCGTTGAATGGGCAGAGGATGTACGAGTTAACCTTGAAGCCTTCATGGACATTTTGAAGAATGAACTGCTTTCATGGATTCAAGCAAACTTCCATGAACACTAGCAAGATGGAGCACCTTGCAATACCGTACTAAACAGACTTAACCCTGACTGAAAGAGAACATATCATTTTGGCTGAAAGATATTTGGCTTCCAAGCCGTCTAGATTTGAACCTCCATCGACTACTCAATATGGGCGTAACTTGAGGCGGGGCGAACAATGGTCAAGACAGTAGTGGTTTATATACGTTTATATATTACTGTGCTAACATGAGAAGATGCTCAGTAATTTTTGGCCTCTAATAATTATTTTTTTAATGTTTTAAGGTTATGAGGCCTGTCCACGTTAAATTTCTAACACCAAATCAAAAGCAGCAAAAAAGCAAATTACTCATAATTCAACAAAACCGATTGATTGTTTTACAGTTATAGATTTATATCTACATAATAAACAGTTGAATAAGATGTTCATCTTTATTTCTGTAAAATTCTCGACCTTTCTGTGGTATACCCGTCATCAGGTTCCGTACGGTATCCTCAGATACGCCCGCCGTGACGATTCTCCGTCTGTTGAAATCACCGTTTGTTGTCTTCTTAGTTTCGAAGAGTTTCCGCTTAACTAGAGCCCAATTCTTCTCTATTAGGTAAAGATCTGGACAGTTTGGTTGATTGGCTGTTTTTAACACGTATTTGACCTCTTGTACCTTATACCATTCCAGGACGGATTACGCATAGTGACAAGAGGCCAAATCAGGCCAAAACAATGCTGGAGAGTCGTGGCTGCTGATAAACGGTAGCAACAGCTTTTGCAAACATTCTTTCTTGTTCACCTCCTTATTGATTGTGCCGGTAGAGAGGAAACTTTTAGATTTTGCGACCACAACGACATATGGCCTGCCCAATCAAATACTTTTTCGGGAATTTTGACACCTTCTTTGTCCGGAAAAAACTCGGCAATGGCGTTCATTTCCATTGCGGTATAGGAAGCCAGACCCGAAAACTGTTTAAAGTTTTCGAGTACGTATGTTTCGTCGTCCATTATGATATAAGAAAATGTTTGCAAAAACAGATGGTGTAAAGCTCCTTAACATGACTTTTTCCAGTGAAATTTTGCTTGTCAACGTTGTTGGGCACCTTTTTCACTTTGTTCGCCCTCATTCCTTGGCTCTGCTCTACTTTTTGTACGTATGAATTTGGCTTCAAAACTTTAAGGGCCACACAGAAAGATTGGGATATTTCTCAATAATGGCTACCAACTTTCTTTTCCACTTTTCGGAAGCATACTTTTCGATTTGTTCTACTTCCAACCATCCGATCCACAGTCAAGCGCTGGTCAAATGATTTGCAAACACGAAACACGGTACTTATCGATAGTTTTAGTTTCTTGGCAAGATCACGTATCGATAAATTCGTACAAAATGCGTTTGTGCACTTCATCTTCATTCGACACCATTTTACTGAATCTAACAAGAATGTAAACATGTTGTTCCATGTGCGGGTCGCTGAAACGTTACCCGTGAAATAATTCAAAATCTACACTGAAAGAAAAGTGTCCGAAATTTAACGTGGACAGGCTTTACCTGACCCTCGACGGCAATGACTGTAAGGGGACAGGCTATATCACGTTCCTTAGGAAGGAGGTGGACAGTAACGTGAAGAACATAAAGGGTGATACGGTCAAAATTTGGTCAAGGGAAAACGCGTGTAAATCGGTGAAATCATTTATTTAAAAATCAAATTAAATTTCTTTTTCAAGTTCAATTAGTATAAAATTCAGGAAAAATATTCAGTTAGGCTTCCGCTTTTCCAAATTCGAATTGCCGGGCCTTACGCTTGACCCCTGCCATCAGATTTTGTACAGCCACCTTGTCCACCTTCTTCGCCGCAGAAATGCCAGTTTGCCTTGAACTGCTGCTCGTCCTTAGCAGTTTTTGGTCTTCTTTAGGTTCCGCTTGACAACAGCCCAGTATTTCTCAATTGGCGGAGCTCTGGCGTGTTGGGAGGGTTCTTGTCGCTTGGGGACCACCTGCACGTTGTTGGCGGCGTACCACTCCATGGCCTTTTTACCGTAATGGCAAGATGCCAAATCCGGCCAAAACAGTACGGAACAACTGTGTTTCTTCGGGAAAGGCAGCAGACGTTTATTCAAACACTCTTTCACGTAAATTTCTTGGTTGACAGTCCTGAAGCTATGAAAATGCTGCTTTTCAAGCCACAGGTACAGATGGCTTGCCAAACCAGTTATTTCTTTGGCGAACTTTGACAGTTTCGTGTGCTTGAAAATATCTGCTACCTTTCCCTTCCTTTGCCGTATAAAACTCCTGTCCCGGAAGCTGCTTGTAGTCGGCTTTGACGTAGGTTTCGTCGTCCATTACCACGCAGTCAAACTTCGTCAGCATCGTCGTGTACAGCCTCCGGATCGCGCTCTGGCTGTCGTATTTTGTTTATCATCGCGATTTGGAGTCACTAGTTTCTTGTAAGTCGATAGTCCGGCTCGTTTTTTGCCTCGATGCACGGTTGTAGACGATACACCCAGCTTATTTGCGGCATCTCGGAGAGATAGGTTAGGGTTTCGCTTGAAACTACCGGCAACTCTCTTCGTCGTCTCAGCGGCTTCCGGTTTTCGATTTCCCCCCGATCCAGACTTCCTGGCTGTCGACAAACGTTCCCCAAACACTTTAATTACATTTGTTACGGTTGATTTGGCAACTTTTAGCTTTGGTTTGTTCTCGAGTTATGCAGAAATTTCAGTTTCAATTGTCTAATATCCCCCCGATTCCAGAGAGAGGAGGGGTCTCGACCCGCCAAAGAAACATGTCTGCCTCCAGAAAACCCAATAGTCCAAATTTGGTTCCATTTGCATGATTAGTTCTCGAGTTAGGCAGAAATTTCTGTTTTATTTGTATGGGAGCCCCCCCTCCCCTTCCCGAAGAAAGAGGGGTCTCACACCATAAAAAGAATCTCTTTTGGCTCGAAAAATCCATGTGTACTCATTTTGACGACGATCGGTTCTGTAGTTTCCGAGTCTATAAAGGTCAGACAGGCAGAAGTTTAATTTTATATAGAAAGATAGACAGATTTTGTTTTTGTTTTATTTTGTATTATGAGAAATCACATCGTCGCCCAATGGTCATCACAACCAGCCGACCACAAAAAGAAGCAGCCCCCTCCCATTTGGAACAACAATCTTATGCTGGCAATACTGATGAGACTACTGAACTTTATTGCTATGCTCATTTGTCCAATGCATCCCCAACAAATGTCACCTCTTTAACCTTTATTAAACCGCAAGGAAACAGTCCAAGACCTACTAAACGTACCTATTATTAAGTCACTCATGTTATCAAAAACAATGAAATATCCATAGAGCTAGCATAAAGCTTTTGGGACCGCTGACAATGTGTGATGATAGTTTTTCATAAACAAGATAAATTTGAAGTAACGCTTGAGAACCGACTTGACACCGTTGGATGCTGTTAGTAACCGTGTGACAAAGTGTGTGGTAGTGGTTTTGCAGTTATCATTCTACGTATTTTCTTTTAGCTCGGTTTCTCCATAGTATATACTCGGTTCTTCCCCACCAAAACCAAAAGTAGATTTAGGAATAAAAAAATCATCAATCAAACGTTCTCTTCTGATATCTTCAAAGTTAATTTAAAAGATTCAAAAAACACATTTCTCGCCGTGCAAAAAGCCGACTCATCCATTTGTTTTGTGTGCCATTGATTCACACATGGCGGTCGTCGTCGTCGTCTGGTTACCTATACGTATCGACTTGTTTCTAATTTCTCCTTCCTTCCATGTTTCCTCGTCACAGTCCGAACTGTTGTTTGTTACCGAAGTCGTTTTCGTTACCGGTGCCAAATGAAGGGGTTTTCACCCACTCAGCTGCCGCTTTTCCATATTTATTTCATTCGCCACACTATCATATAACGCAGCCCCACACTAAGTGGTTGTTTGGGTCGCATAGGCAGCTTTTTTCGCTCTCTTCCGAAAAAAAGCCCGCACCATATTATACCATGACAGATGTTCCAAATCGAACCGCGTTGTTGCAAACCCTTACTTCCACACTTTCGAAAGTTACCCGTCCACTTTCAATCGACGCGGCGGTTGACGTTTGTTACCTTTCCTACAACCCCGTGCCATGATGCCCCCGTAAAGACGATAACATGGTTCAAAGCCCTGCTTGCTTTTTGTTCGCGTTATGATTGTAAAAAATGTAAGTCATTGCACACCACCATCGAAAATTTAAAAATGTATGAAATATTAAAAAATACTCAAGGTGGAGATTTAATTATCAGTGCGAAACAGCTGCCATTTCGAACTGTTTGTTACGTCTGTATTGGCGGCGCGGAGTTTGAGGAATATCTCCTGTTTCAGTTATCGATGCGTTAGGCTCCGAGAACGGGCAGGAACGGCGAAAAGTGATCGACCTTGGCGGATCGTACTCAGCGAGTGCTTCACTTCATCGATACGAAATGGATTCCACAACACATGTGCGCAGAATTACACACTATTTTCAGCACATTAGAATAATGAGCCGGTTCTTTCAGTATTTGAATGGTGGGGAAAACTGTGGAGTTGTTGGGGAACGATTCGCATAGAGCTATGCCTTTTATCATGTGTGTGAAAAAAAAGCTCACCCAAGCGGGATCAATTATTAGCGAGATGTTGTATGGGTGAATGATGCATGCTTTCCGTTCGGTATCGCGCCGCGGATAGGTATCTGATTAATCTGAGTGAGGCAAAACGTAATATGAGTAGATTGTGCTGGACAGACAGGTGGAAGCGACCGCCTATTCCCATGGGTTGAATGATTTGATTACCCGGATGGTCGAAAATCTCTGCTTTGTCTCGATCCCCAGCTACGTTATTCGTAGGATGGATGTATTGATGTTGGAGAGTTATAAAGATCTTCGAAGCTGCTCTGCTCTGATGACTTTGATGGATGCCCGGTGATTGTTATGCAAATTGTTTCACGGTATATTTAAATTCCAAATAATTCGATTCTTTTTTACTGGAATTAACGGATATCTCCTGCACTGGTAACAGGCCCAAACCGGTATTATTCCGATCAAAAATGTCAGGCTATTTGGGTATCGATAAAGAAAAGTCCCCACTGAATATCAAATATTTCTTGTTGGTTTAATGGTGGCTTCTATAGAGTCCAAATTACTGTGATTGGAAAACTACAAACTTAGAAGTTATTCATTTACACAACCAGTGTGACATAGATGGAGAAACGTACACAATATTTCCTGAACCCAAATCATAAAAACTCTTGACAAAGTTTCTTCAACTTATTCTACATTTTAAAGTTACTTTGTATGTGTCGGTTGCAAAACATTTGCAACCGACACATTATGTGCTGGGATCTCCGCAATTACCTAACTAAATCTGGTACAGGTTATGGACAAAGCAATACTTTGTTTCGTTGTGCTTTTAGATCTTGTCTGACAAACAGCCATCTTGCAACCAATGTAGGTCTGATGATCGATACTTTTCCTCCTTATCGAACCAAGGAACTGAAATCAGACTTTCGCTGTCAATCACGGAAAAAACGCTGTAGAAAATTACCCATTGGTTATCTTTTCTTAAAAATTTGGGTAGATGTAGTTTAGAGTGTTTTTTGTTGTTGTATTTTTATCACTGTCAGTTTATCAAAAATTGGAAAAAATGGCGTCACCCGAAAAGTAACGTAGCGAATTGATTTTGCTCCATACCCAAAGATCCTCAACTCTCTCATCGGGACATTGAAAACAACTCGGAATCGTGCAGTCAACGGTGAGTCGGGTGATTAAACGTTACTACGAATCCCATGACCAGTAACGTAGTAATGCCATTTTGAGGAAGTGAAGCCGAAACTTTCAAAGTTTGCCTAGAAATACATGAGTTTGCAAGCGATCTGCACATGTGGCAAACGGAGTGCGCCGTTCGTGACTACCAGGACTAAGGAGATCTACATCAAGAAGGAACAGGGAGATCTACCTCAAGAAGTGCCTACAGAAGCTTCCTCTGTTGAAGTGACACGAGGGCGTTACAATCTTCTGGCCGGATCTAGCTTCATGCCACTAGTCAAATATTGTCCTGGAGTGGTACGAAGCCAACATGAACCCCCGCCGCACCCCAACGCACCTGAGCTAGGGCCCATCGAAAAATACTGAGCTATTATGAAGCCTGTATTACGATAGCATCCTAAGGAGGTAAAATCTGAGGAATGTGATGTGAAACACTCTTTAAGTACCAGCCTAGTTAGCCTAATACCGGCCTCTTTTTTTATTTCGCTCATATTGTTACCCGAGTAACACAGCTTCATGATTTTATGTTGACTAAGCTTCTATATAAGCAATTCTAGTAATACAAAAGTATTATCAACCGTTACAAAACTTGTACGTGGCTTGGGTATGATGTTGACTGAAATTTAGAGCACTTGAGAGCGTTGAAATCAGGTTTGTTTGATTTTTGATGAATATCCGTAAAAAACGGCTTAAGTGGGCACAAGAGCACATTTTATGGACAATTGATGACTGGAAGAAGATCATATGGTCAGATGGAAAGCTTGATCTTACTGACGGAATAATGGTAAAGGAAGTTTATCTGGACATATTGAAGCGAAAACTTCCAGCAACCGTCTTAAAACTAAAAACGGGTTTTCTTATGACAGTAAGAGGTGTCAATAGGTTTCAAGTTTTAGTCAGGTTTATGAGAACCTACACAGCTTCTTTACAACGATCTTTAAACATTGTCTTCTAAAGATCCTTTTACTCCTATCAAAGGTTTTATTTTGACTGAACTCGTAAAATGCTGTTTTGAAATGCCGTTTTGGGACTCATTCATTTTATCTTATTATGGTCAGTGGAAAAAGCATTTTAACCCATTTCGCCTCCAGTAAATGTATCAAACAGCAAATTGGCATTGAGGAAAGTCACCAAATGACCAAATAGTTTTATAATGGCCATTGCGAAGATTAATTGCCTTTTTGAAAAAACTGTGATTTCTTCCAATCGCCATACTGAAATTTAAGAAATCATTGAAAAGTGGAAATACACAATATTTCAAATGTAATGCAAAGGAACTGTAGATCAGAGACCAATTTTGGCACTCCTTTGGATAACCTAATTGAATTTTATAAATTTTCAGGAAATGCATGATTAATTTATCGAATATATTTGTTTCAATTAGGTTTTTGTTGATGTAAACTAGCATAATCTCCGAGCATTTATTTTCGGCTCTTATCGTGCCAATATTCACCATAAAATTAAATGCGCATATGATTTGACGCATGATACGCTGTATAAAACGCAATTTGTTTTGGATATTTTGCTGTGAAACAAAATTTTCCGCAACACTAGAATATGTTTCTTAGATATTATTTACTCTAAATGAAGCAGAAGAGGAATGGAACAAAGCAGAACAACAAAAACCCAACCACATTGACGATTGGCAGCGGTGGCCATTTGGCCCTATGCTGGTTTTCATGTCAGCCAATAGGTTTTATGAAGGTTCTCAAGTGGTCATAACATCGTTCACTAGAACATTTTCAGAATGGTCTTATAAAGGTTTTATTAATTTGTTTTCACAACTGTCTTTAGAGTGGGCCACTTTGAACACATTTCGGCTTTAAAGATGCATAAAGGAGGTGTTGGTGGACAAAACAGTTTTGATTGTAGTTTTATCAACAAAAAGTCGGGAGGAGTGCTATACGGCTGGAATAAAACTAAAACTATTACTTGGGAAAACATACGTCAACACTGATATCGCAATGGTTCAACGAAGGAAAAATCGACGTTTTGGAGTGGCCAGCACAAACACCTGACCTTAACCCAATAGAAATTTTGTGGTCTATTTTGAAAATTAAGCTTCAAGAACAACACACGACAATTAATTGCAACTGAATGGATTTTGTCCCACACCAGAAACGACAGCTAAGCTTGTGCAGCCAAGGGTGGCCAAGGGTGGTCAATCAAAATATTGAACAATGTTATATCATTATTTAGTTATAAAGCGGATAAACTTTGTTTGCGTATTTTTTCTATTTTCTATATCTATTTTCTAAACCATATTTTTTAGAAGGAGTTAAAATATCATGTGAATTTGATGACAAAATGATAGGCACTTAAAATTGAATAAATCATACAAAAACATTCATAGAATCAACTTTCTTTTCAACTGAATAACAGGAAAATTGCAAATTGGCGGTAGGGGTGGAGACTTTTTTTTTACATACTGTATGTGCATAAGACGGAGCAGAAAATTATTTTTTTCAAACTGTACAGGTAAAACATTTAATTAAAAATTCGCAGCTTGGACTTTTCAAAAGATGTTCGACTTTCACAAACTTATTAGAATTCCTTGGAATTTCCCTAGGCTCACATCTAGAACCTCTGCTTTTTATATATTTTGTCAATGGTATTTCTTACATTCTGAAACTGGTCAAATTTGTATCTATACTAACGATGTGAAACTATTTATGAAATTGAGAACAACCAAGATCATGCAACTCATGTAAACGAAATACTAGCTTTTTTTGCAAAAAATTGCAAAAAAGCTTACTACAAATAAACGTTAAAAATATAACTTAATCACTCTCAGTAAAAAATGAAATACACCACGAATTACTGTTTCTTTACAAACTGAAATTGTAGAAAAATGGGAGAGAGTCTGAGATGTAGGTGTTATTCTAGATTCTTAGCTTATTTCTCGACCATTGTATCAAAATTATCCATAAAGCAACCAAATGCATATTGCTGGGTTTCATTAAACGTTTTGGTCAAAACTTGCATGACCCATATACGATCAAAACATTGTTCATTGCATATTTAAGCTCTATTCTCGAGTATTGTAGTATCATGTGGTCTCGATTTATGAAAACACACGAAGAACGATTAGAGTCAGTGCAAAGGTGGTGTCTCTTGTACAATGAAAAATAATATTTCGTTTATATAAAGGTAAAGGGTGATACGGTCAAAATTTGGTCAAGGGAAAACGCGTGTAAATCGGTGAAATCGTTTATTTAAAAAATCAAATTAAATTTCTTTTTCAAGTTCAATTAGTATAAAATTCAGGAAAAATATTCAGTTAGGCTTCCACTTTTCCAAATCCGAATTGCCGGGCCTTACGCTTGACCCCTGCCATCAGATTTTGTACAGCCACCTTGTCCACCTTCTTCGCCGCAGAAAGCCAGTTTGCCTTGAACTGCTGCTCGTCCTTAGCAGTTTTTTTGGTCTTCTTTAGGTTCCGCTTGACAATAGCCCAGTTTTTCTCAATTGGGCGGAGCTCTGGCGTGTTGGGAGGGTTCTTGTCCTGGGAACCACCTGCACGTTGTTGGCGGCGTACCACTCCATGGCCTTTTACCGTAATGGCAAGATGCCAAATCCGGCCAAAACAGTACGGAACAACCGTGTTTCTTCAGGAAAGGCAGCAGACGTTTATGCAAACACTCTTTCACGTAAATTTCTTTGGTTGACAGTCCCGGAAGCTATGAAAATGCTGCTTTTCAAGCCACAGGTACAGATGGCTTGCCAAACCAGATATTTCTTTGCGAACTTGGACAGTTTCGTGTGCTTGAAAATATCTGCTACCTTTCCCTTCCTTTTGCCGTATAAAACTCCTGTCCCGGAAGCTGCTTGTAGTCGGCTTTGACGTTGGTTTCGTCGTCCATTACCACGCAGCCAAACTTCGTCAGCATCGTCGTGTGCAGTTTCCGGGATCGCGCTTTGCCGTCGTATTTTGTTTATCATCGCGATTTGGAGTCACTACCTTCTTGTAAGTCGATAGTCCGGCTCGTTTTTTGCTCGATGCACGGTTGTAGACGATACACCCAGCTTATTTGCGGCATCTCGAGAGATAGGTTAGGGTTTCGCTTGAAACTACCGGCAACTCTCTTTGTCGTCTCAGCGGCTTCCGGTTTTCGATTTCCCCCGATCCAGACTTCCTGGCTGTCGACAAACGTTCCCCAAACACTTTAATTACATTTTGTAACGGTTGATTTGGCAACTTTTAGCGATTTTGCCAACTTTGCGTGCGAGTAGCTCGGATTTTCGCGATGCGCGAGCAAAATTTTGATACGCTGCTCTTCTTGCTTGGACGGCATTTTGACAACTGAAGAGTGAATTCCAAAAATCAAAATAGGAGCAACATTCTACACACACAAACACACACCTTCAAAATGAGGGGTGTTCAGGTTTTTTAAATGCAAAATTGAAAGAAATACGTCAAGTTGATATTGACCAAATTTTGACCGTATTGCCCTTTAGGACTAACAAACAGGACTATTCATTGTTTTCTGCAACAAAACTGATAGCTACTTTCGTATTTATTGCAAAACACGCAACTATCGAAAGCTCGAAACATTTGTTGACCCAAAAAACCGTTGATTGTACAAAAACAGAACGATGAGCTACGAATAATTTGTAACCGATAAAAACAGAAACGTCTGTCTGGTGGTTGTTTCAACGACTGACAGATCTACTATATATCGACTCAAAAATATAATATAAAAAAAGTGCAATCACGAGGAGTTGATTGTTTAGTGAGCATGAAGATCTAACTCTCGACAATGCTATAATTTCTATTATGGGATAAATTAATGCTTCCCGCTCATCTCAGCAATAACACCAACAATTATGAATTCGATTGAAGAGAAGCAGCGATTGGCTGGTCTTCACGAAATTCATTCTGTGCATTCTTCAAATAAGGTGTAATGATACACTGAAAATTAATTTTAGTTTATTTTACGTAATTAAAGGTAAGACTAACGAATCTATTCGTTGTTTCCTGCAACGAGAGTGATTTGTGCTTTTTATGAAACTACCTTCGTAATTTATGCCTCAAGCGCAACTGTCAAAAGCACGAAGCAATTGATGACACTCGAAATAATATTCGTCCATTGTACGAACACAACACAAGGAGCTATGAATGTTTTGTTACAAATTAAAAAGACGCGTCTTTCTGTTGGTTGCATAAATTGCTAACAGATCTACTATATCGACTCGACACATAAATGAAAAATTAAAAACAAAACCAAGTTGTCCACAGTTTTTTTTTATGTTTCTGAAATGGGATTCGATTCTACATTTTTGAAAAGAGCTGTTATTGCATCCGTGGATGATCTCACTAGTCCATGGCCAGAAATTATTTGATTAAGGAATATGAAGTTATGACTCTCGACAGTGCTTTTTTTTATTATTTTGGGATGGATAAAGTATTCTCGCCTATCCCAGCAGCAACACCATCACGCATGAGTACCTACTATAAAAGAGAAAAGAAGTGGCTGGTCTGCACGAAATTCATTTCGTGCATTATACAAAAAGGTGAATTGATAGCATTTCATCAGTAAAAAACTAAAATAAATTTTTCGTCCAAGACATTTTTTATATGTACAAGATGATCGCAGCAAGCCGTGCTTTGAAAATGACGTGTTTTGCTTTTGCTGCGTTATTTTCGCGGAAATAAAATTAAAAATTATTCCTTTTTTCAACTAAAGTAAATTGTGAAATTATAGTTTTTCGAGTAATTTGCGTAGGACGTTGTTAATGGAATCCCTCTCTTAGTGTTTTATGGTCGTGTTTCTTTAGATAGATTGTGCGTCGGTAGTTTTGTCACCATTTTTTGTTTTTTAGTGCCCCGCTCCCGCATCCGGACGAACTTTCCAACATCAGAAAAGGAACATTGGTGAGGTCGTTTTTATTATCAAAAATATTATTTAACTATATACACGCCAGGATCAAGAATGTCCATTTTTGATACTGGAAGTGTGAAAACTCTTCACATATCCATTTGATATGCGAAGATTTTCATGCGGGGCTTATTGTATATGAAGATGACCTCAGAATGTACGTGTAGGAACAGGCATTCTTGGAATGGGTCGTTGGATTTTCAATAGAGCTGTCACCTTCAATTTCCAGTGCTAAAAATGTTTGCACATAGTGATTACATATAAATTACTGAAGAAATGCAGACAAGTTTCTTCCACTGCCGGTCAGTGGGAGATTGATTGCAAACACACACACAAACACACACAGACACACAGAAAGACATTTGTTATATGTACAAAATCCATGTTTACGAAACAAGTGAAAGCTGATTTACGAAAATAAATTTTCCAACATATCCACTTGCATCTAACGAAGCATGATGTATACTTATAGGCATTAAAACTCTAAAAAAATAAAGAGAATTTGCCATAATCTCTTTAGTTAACGATATTATAACACGGCATTTCTTCCCCAAACTCATTATTTTGTTTAAATTTGTACAACCCCACGCTGCTTTTCAGGAACCAGAATTCGTTTGTATCAAACACTGAATACCTCAGGCGTAAGCAACATGACAGGTGATTGCATGTCGAAACAGACTTGATGAATGCGACATATTATTTTGCGACACAACCCGCAACCCGCACCCGCAACACGCACCCGAACAACTTAAAATGTGGTCGTATTTTCCTTAGCTGAAGTTAAAATTGAATTTATTGAACAAATCGATTTTGAATTAAAAAAAATGGAAAGCTTCATTGATGTCAAGCTAAACCTTGCTTAACTTTGTTGGTTCCATATATTTGTTTAAATATTATGAACTGGTTGAAAAATGGGAATTGAAACTAATTTCTAAAACTTCTACATTGGTTTTCTTGATGATATCATTATGTTACATACGACTTATTGAAAATTTGCTCTAGATGTAAACAATGATCGGTTGATGAAATAAATAAATAAATTTTGACAACTTATTCAAAACGACGTATCTGATTTTGAAACAGGAGGAAAAATATTCAAACGTAAATGTATCAAAACTCTCACAGAAACTAGAGTCAACATTATGTTAGCGAAATGTTAGTCCTCGTGTTGGTGATCCTAGTTTGTGTGAAAGTGCTAAGGGTTTCAAGAATTGAAGAATTAATCTTTCTTTCCCTCTTTGTTTACAAAATCAGAAACGACGTTTTGAATAAGTTGTCGAGAAATGATCATAGTTATGAACCATTTATGCCTCCTTCCTTCTGTGGCTGCAAAAACCTACTTTTCTGTGAATCAGAACATTACAGCATATTGCTTTTCCAATAGTGATTCCGCTTATTTATTTTCGTAACTCGATATCCTCGATAATGCGTCGGTCCCATCGATATTGAGTTGAAAAGAAAAAATGACTGGAGCCAGAAAGCTAACAGAACATTCAAAGCAGAAAGCATTTTAGGAATTTCATTTTGCTCTTTGCCAGGCCGTTGTAACGCTTCTGAGCGTTTTCTCTGCTTCAACCCCGACCGTTGCACCGGGTGGAAACTTACCGGTATGTTGCCACTGAATGGATGATATAGTCAAGCTCTACGTTTCAACTGAACATTACTTCATGGCGAGATGCTTCGTTGTTCAATTGTGTATGGTTGGATGAACCGTTGACCGCACAGAAGCAGCTGTACCTTGCACCATCATATCTTTTGCGTGCTATCTAGACAACCGAAGCTTACCAACAACAAATGCACGTTGGATGTTTATTTATAGAATAACCGAGTTTTGCTTACTTTTCCTATATTTAGGTAGATTGGTATACGTAAATATTTTGCCGGCTTTTTCCTCAGCCCATGGCAGGGGTTTGTAAGGTTTTGTGGCCAGCCAGTTCTATTTGATGGGTGAAATGTGAGAGCACAAACAACTGGACTGCGTCGATGCTCAGTCATGAGTGTGCATTTGGCACGCATCCATAAGTCTTCAGAACAGCTTTGTGGGAATAACAGACTAGGAGTATACCTCGGCAAAAGTAGGTCTTCGCGACCCTGGTAGAGACTGTGCCATTATGCCACTATGAACTTTTTAAAAACATCGTCGTTGGCAAAAATTAATCTCAACAATGGTGACTAACATAGTTTCGTGAAGTGGTGTTTTGCCTGAGGTATAGCTGCTCGCTCTGTACTCTCTTATGCTGTTTCTAACTTAGTAATAAAAAGTTGCTCGGAGCAATCCAGCACAAATAGGTCTTCCATTATGCAAGCCAGCTCAAAATCAATTAAATATTGAACTACATCGCTACCCTCGCTGCCGACAACGACCGTGCATGGCCATGATCTACAATCGTTCCTCTTTGAAGCCATGGTCCGTCTGATTCATCTGAGGTTAGATTGTCTTAATATTATGATCTCTATTCCTTTTGTTGTCTTATTCAATCAGTTTCCACATCATTCCCCTTCCCCACCTAGCAGCACACCTCTCATGAAAACCTCATAGAAAATGAAATTACATTTGAAACCGAAACAAAGAAGTTTAGCACATAAAAACACTGCAATAAGCATAACAAAATGAATGTTGAGCTGAAAAGTAAAATTAGATTAACTCACGGCGGACAGCTGTACGAAAAAGCGTAAACGCCTTCGCCATTATCGGAGTTTTCATTTTTTTTTTCCTGCCCTAACATGTGCAGTTTGTTTGCATCCGCCATCAAAACGAAGAGCCGCTCTCGATCAAAGGGCGGTTCATTTGGACTGAAGTGTGTAGATTGGAGCAAGAAAAGCGAAAGTGCCTCCATTCGAGGCAAACGCCTCGTTAGCCAAACTTACTTTGTATCTGTGGTAAGTACTTCTGAAGAGATATAATCCTATGCTCATTCACTCGAGAGTAGGTGAGGTAATTTTACAAGCACCACTTAATTGCCCAGTCTTCTTCCTTATGCCAACTATGTACTTGCAACACTTCGGGCAAACTTTGATTTCAGAAACGAGCCAATATGCAGAAAATAAATGAACCGAATAAATAATGATGAGAACAATCTACGTCTATGGACGCTCCGGAAAAGTGAAGCGCATCCGTCGATTCAATTGGTGGTGGAAGATTTGGTCAGAAGCTTCCTGGGAATTCATCGGATTGAAACAATACAGGAAAAAAACAGAAACAGAGTTCGAAGGTTGGTAAAACTACACAATGTGAGAAGGAAATACAATAGCTTATGTTTCAATAATATCTAGTACCATTCTAGTTTGTTAGCTGTAAAGTATAGGCATGACCATAGTTAATCCCCCGCGGTTTCTATCAATTAAGACTAATATTAGGTCGCGATGATGCGAAGATCTGAAATCAAATGCGTGATTTTTCCACAGCCCGGAAAAGACAAACTGAAACAAATTCGCTTCTCTCGAAACATATAAACTTGTTTACTCTTCTTACAAAGAACGGTATAATGAACGCTTGAAAATCGTTCTTTCGATTCAAATACATTTAACTTAGGTCGATGATTGTGAACGTGTTTCTCAGCAATCGTTGGATCACTTTGCCTGAAACAACGCATTCCCAAACGCTCAGTGAATGGTATAGTGGTCCCATCGGACTCAAATGTTTTTGTAATCGGTCTACCGCGATCATGTGACACCCCAACCATCTTTTTCTAGCTGTCTTTATGCTCTTTTCAACGAGCTTTCGCCTGCTTTCAACTTGTTAGTATTCTAGTATTCTTATAGTATTCTAGAAGCACATCCACACACAGATAAAAAGAAACACTGACTTTTCTGCGTTATCTAATGCACATAAAGGGAATGCTAGATTTGGCAGAACATAATGGGATATTTCATGTAAATTTAAGCCAGATAACGCCTGAATCGAGCCTGTTGTATGAAAGATTGCAAACAATATCGTTGTTTACGCTCCTTTGGCTTGGAATTAAACGAGGGGAAATTTTACGCGCTTGTTAAAATTAATTATTTTTTTCTGTGCAGTTATTAATTGAGAGCTTTCTATGCAAACAATAATGCATAAGTTTGTACAGTGTGTGGCAAGCACAATGATACACAGATAAAAAGAAACATTGAATTTTATGCGTTTTCTAATGCAAATAAATGGAATGCTAGATTTGGCAGAAATTAATGGGATATTTCATGTAAATTGAGGTCAGATAACGCTTGCATCTAGCCTTTTGTATGACAGATTACAAACATTTTTGTATGTTGTATGGATGATTGCATACAACTTCGCTGTTTACGCCTCCTTTAGGTTGGAATTAAACGAGAGGAAATTTTACGCGCTTGTTAAAATTAATATTTTTTTTCTGTGTACTCTATGCCCAAAGAAGTCGAGAAAATTTCCAAAAGATTCCCTTGAGCCTCCGGCTCGGTAAACCGTGTTCTTACCGACTGAGTTTTTTAAGGTCTTCTTCCTACGTTCGATGAAAAGATCAATTGTGGTAATATCAAACATCCAAGCCTACACAGAAAAAAATAATTAATTTTTACAAGCGCGTAAAATTTCGCATCGTTTAATTCCAAGCCAAAGGAGGCGTAAACAATGTTTGCATACAACAATGTTTGCAATCTTTCATACAACAGGCTAGATTCAGGCGTTATCTGGCGTTATCTAAATTTACATGAAACATCCTATAATTGTCTGTCAAATCTAGCATTCCCTTTATGTGCATTGGATAACGCAGAAAAAGCAATGTTTCTTTTTATCTGTATACTTTGGACACATCCAAGCATGTTCCGTATACTCCAGTTCGGATTTGGACCTTAAGCTAACGTGCTCCCTGAAGGAGGTCACCAACGAAACACGCTTTGGTCAGCAACAGTTCTAGGTTGATGAGCTTACACCGACATTCATAACTTGGCAATCTTCAAGTTCTTGAAAGACATTTTGAAGTCGACCGTTACTTTCAGATCCTTGACTATTGTTTCGCGTTTCAAGCATGTTTCACTATGGATGTAGTCGTGCAGATACATCGAACGTTTTCAGGAGACAGTCGAAGTTTGAAGGAGACAGTCGAGCATTTGGATACATTTGATGACATTCTGTTGATCCAGCACCAGTTGTCGAACATTTGCAGCTCCTGCTGAAGAAAGTTGGCGTCTTCTTGCCATTTTATAATGTAGTACAGCTTCAGGTCGTCCACGGAAGGCTTTATCGTGAAAAAATCTGTACACCCGTAAATACATATATCTCTGGAAATACTTCATCAACGCGTGAAATATTTTGCAGACTGATGAACGTCGGTTCATTGTGTTAAATCAATTTTTGGTGATACTACAATCTTTTAGATCAAAGATGGCTTCGAAAGAAGAGCAAGTGCGAAAAGTAATTGTGTGCGGTCGCAATGAAAATCCGGATCTGTCAGTAAGAAAACTTGCAAAAAAGATTGGTTTACCTGCAAGCAGTGTTCATAGCGTTCTTAAATCTTTCGATACACGTTTGACAACAGCCAGGAAGGCTGGGAACGGAACAAAACCGGACATCAGGAACCTCCAGAAGGACGCGAATGTGAAGCAAGGGGCAAGACAGCTTCTCATCGCGAGAAATTTCTGAGTTGATTTTGAGGCACCTCGAGTAACTCACGTTGCTTAGCAAGCGAAAACTGTTATTTGTTTTCTCTTTGTTTTTGTACAGCAGCTGTCAATCAAACCGCTCGTTAGTATATGAGCTCTCGTGTGTGAACAAGCAATTTTCAATGTTTTTAATTTCTTAATTTAACTTTATGTTTCCAAATGCCTTCGTTTGCTCAAACTACATATCTGCTCGTACAATTTGATATCGTATTTACTGATATTAGTGTTATAATTCGCCTTTTTTGAGAAAAAGTTACATTTGTGTCTCTAATCATATTTTAAATAAACCCACTAGCTTCGACTTGACCTGCTTTTTGTTATCACATCATCATTCCCCCAGACTGAACTATGAACTGGTGCAAGAAAACAAGGGCAGGAGAAGAGACAAACGAGCTCAACCCGTTGCACTCTGAACTAACCTTCAAGCTTCTTAGAATTGATACTTAGCAAATTACCATTCTTTAAACACCGATATCAAACCTGATCATAGGACTTCAGTAAAGCCATCCGTATCACGTATTACATACTAAATATTCCTAGAACCCTCATAGTCATGGAAAACCGTTGCGATTGTTCTTTCTATTGCCATAAGCGAAATCTCCACTATCAAACAAATTGAAAATCACACTTTTTGAAGCCCTGGCAACCGATACGAATCGATGAAGATTAATTCAATTTTTAGCTAAATTGAGTTACTCGAGAGTTACTCGGTGCATCAGAGCAACTCAGTGTGGAGCTGTCTCACCCCTAGATGTGAAGCAAATATCGCAGAAGAGACCAGATCATTTAGTACGTACTGTGGCTAGAAAAATAAAAATGTCCCCAATTTTCGTGCATACTTCCAAGCCCGGCAAGGTATGAAGTCGTTCAAGGTGAAAACTGTACCGAACCGTAATGATAAACAGAAAGTGACGGCTAAAACCCGGGCTCGCAAGTTGGATCGCGAATATTTGATGAAGTTTTGCTGCGTGATAATGCACGATAAAACTTATGTAGTGGAAGACTATAAGCAGCTTCCTAGAATGTCTTATTATACTGCCATGCAACGGAATGGCGTAGAGGAGCATTTCAGGACGAAGAAAGAGGCCAAGTTTTCCAAAAAATATTTCGTTTGGCAGGCAGCTGTGATTGCTCAAGCCAAAGCTTCATCACTACCGGAACGGTAAACATGGAAATATACTGTGAAGAATGCCTAAACAAACGATTTTTACCATTCCTACGCAGCCATGACGACTCCTCGCTATTCTGGCCTGATTTGGCATCTTGACACTAAGCCAAAGATGTTTTGGAATGGTATAAAGCGAATGGAGCTTTTCCAAATCCGAATTGCCGGGCCTTACGCTTGACCCCTGCCATCAGATTTTGTACAGCCACCTTGTCTACCTTCTTCGCCGCAGAAAGCCAGTTTGCCTTGAACTGCTGCTCGTCCTTAGCAGTTTTTTTGGTCTTCTTTAGGTTCCGCTTGACAATAGCCCAGTATTTCTCAATTGGGCGGAGCTCTGGCGTGTTGGGAGGGTTCTTGTCCTTGGGAACCACCTGCACGTTGTTGGTGGCGTACCACTCCATGGCCTTTTTACCGTAATGGCAAGATGCCAAATCCGGCCAAAACAGTACGGAACAACCGTGTTTCTTCAGGAAAGGCAGCAGACGTTTATTCAAACACTCTTTCACGTAAATTTCTTGGTTGACAGTCCTGGAAGCTATGAAAATGCTGCTTTTCAAGCCACAGGTACAGATGGCTTGCCAAACCAGATATTTCTTTGCGAACTTGGACAGTTTCGTGTGCTTGAAAATATCTGCTACCTTTCCCCTTCCTTTTGCCGTATAAAACTCCTGTCCCGGAAGCTGCTTGTAGTCGGCTTTGACGTAGGTTTCGTCGTCCATTACCACGCAGTCAAACTTCGTCAGCATCGTCGTGTACAGTTTCCGGGATCGCGCTTTGGCCGTCGTATTTTGTTTATCATCGCGGTTCGGAGTCACTACCTTCTTGTAAGTCGATAGTCCGGCTCGTTTTTTGGCTCGATGCACGGTTGTAGACGATACACCCAGCTTATTTGCGGCATCTCGGAGAGATAGGTTAGGGTTTCGCTTGAAACTACCGGCAACTCTCTTTGTCGTCTCAGCGGCTTCCGGTTTTCGATTTCCCCCCGATCCAGACTTCCTGGCTGTTGACAAACGTTCCCCAAACACTTTAATTACATTTGTTACGGTTGATTTGGCAACTTTTAGCGATTTTGCCAACTTTGCTCGGAGTAGCTCGGATTTTCGCGATGCGCGAGCAAAATTTTGATACGCTGCTCTTCTTGCTTGGACGGCATTTTGACAACTGAAGAGTGAATTCCAAAATCAAAATAGGAGCAACATTCTACACACACACACACACACACCTTCAAAATGAGGGGTGTTCAGGTTTTTTAAATGCAAAATTGAAAGAAATACGTCAAGTTGATATTGACCAAATTTTGACCGTATCGCCCTTTACTATGGAAAACCCAAATGTTTTCTGTTAATCCTGCTAGTTCTTCAGCATAACAACGTAATAAGTTTGCTATTATATACTTTTATGGCAACAACTTTGCCGAAGACTACTATCCGATTGACGGTCAAATTAGTTAATGATAAACTGATTTCGTTGCCAACATTTGTTTCTTTATAAAACACAGCTTTCAAGATAGCATTGCTTGTCTGCTGTATCTGCTGATATAGTACTCTTGGTTCTTGACTCAATTCATAGTATCAGATAGATCAATGTTGCCTGCTGAGCGGAAGAAGAAGCATATCTGAATCTCTCTTAGTAATTTATATCTAACTATGATGAGTTTCAATCGAAACGTGATCTTCGACAAAGTTAAGAAAAAACACGTAAGGACAGATAACAAAAATTTCCGTGTACAGAAAAACGAATTTTAACAGACTCGAAAGATTTCCTCTCGTTCCATTGCAAACCAAAGCAAGCGTAAGCAACAAAATGTTTGGCAATATTTCATTCAACAGATCTGATTTTCACGGTATCTGGGTTAAATTTATGTTAAATGCTACACCGTGATTGATCGGAACCAGTAGAATTACACATATATAAAAACGGCGACGGCCACGTTCTCACGCTTCATCGAGGTAAGGGAAGGATGGTTAGTTCCATGGACTTCTGTCTAAAGACTGTCCACGTTGGATTTCGGACACCAAAATAATAGCAGCAAAAAATATATAAAAAATTACATCTACATTAGAAACAGTTAATTAAGAGGTTAATCCTTCTTTCTGTAAAATTTTCGAACTTTCTATGGTATACTCGCCATCAGGTTCCGTACGATATCCTCAAATACGCCCGCTGTGACGATATACTGAAAGAAAGGCGTCCAAAATTTAATATGGACAGGCTTAGAGGCAGAATGCACCTCTGTGTCTCAACGGTTGTAAGAAAAGGGGAAGGGTATTTCGGTAGTAGAGAGGGTACATTGTATCTAAATTCACATTGGAAAGCTTTGTGAACTTTAAGAGAGAGAAAAACACACCAAAAGGCTAACAGTAGGGTGCGGTTCATTTAGTGAAAGCTCTAAAATCCTTAAATATATGTATTTTTCTGATGTCCAATGACTTAAATAGGATTTGTTCAAAGATTAGGCTATATATATTGAGATTTAGAGTTGGCGCAATCGAATTAAAGTTGTATTCCTTGCTTTAAAAGATTTTTTTTTATATAAATGAACAAAACTACTAATTTTTCAACCGGTTTAAAGGTTTTAATGATAAGTGAAAGTACTTGAGACACACTCGACAAAAAAACCATTAATTTTATTTTTATAGCAAATTACTGACAGTTTTGCAATTTATAGCTCATTTTGAGCCACTGATTATGTAGTTTTTGAATATGTTCAATTTGATTCTGTTTTAAAATTTTAGTAGCACACTCAAAGCCATTTGGAAAGATTTATGTGAATAGTTTTTTATTTAATTTCGCGTTTCCCATTCTGTGCAGTGTGAATGGGGAATTAAATTCCACGTTTCAAACTTTCCGTTCATTCATGATAACGGCTTGTTTACTTTGCTCACTACTCACTATTTTGAAAGTTCATGAGGAAACGCCTACTTTTTCTTTTTATGAGTATAAACAATAAGAAGTGTATCGAATATAAGCTATCCACATACATTTGCGTTGTACGCATGTATTTGTGATGGTATTTTATGCTCTGAACACTGCATGCTGTGCGTTTGACTGTCAGCTTTCTTTTGTTTACTTGTTTGTGCGGTTCAAATTCTGCGTTTTGAATGTCGCGTATTGAAAAGGAAGTGAAAATTAAGGTTCTGGACACATGGCTAAGTGGGAAGTGTATTACTATGCGAAAATTGGCGAAGCGGTTTGGAATTTATCATGCGAGTGTTAAAACCATCATTAACAAGTTTGGGGAACACTATTCTTTGGATGAGCTACCAGGAAGAGGCAGAAAACCCGGTTTTTCCTACCCGAAGCTGGAGCAGAAAGTGGTATCTCTAATCATGAAGAACAAATCTATGTCAATACGTGATTTGGCCAAAAAAGCAGGAACGAGTGTCGGAATGATCCAGCGTACCAAGAGGCGAAACCACCTGAAGACCTACAAGAAGCAGAAAATCTCGAAACAAAGTGCAGAACAGAAGAAGCGAGCAGCAACAAGGGCCCGGAAATTGTATTCGCGTCTTTTGCAGCGTCCGGATGCATGCGTTTTGATGGACGATGAGACCTATGTAAAGGAGGACTCAAAAACCCTTTCAGGTCCACAATACTTTACTGCCGTCGTTGGGGAGTATGTGAGCGATGCGGACAGGTCAATTCAAGTGGAGAAATTCGGTCGAAAGGTACTGGTATGGCAAGCAATATGTTCCTGTGGTTTGAAGTCAACCATTTTTTACACTACCGGAACTATAAATGCGGAAATCTATCGATATGAGTGTCTCCAGAAGAGATTGTTGCCTTTATATTAGAAGCATAGTACACCTCCACTGTTTTGGCCGGATTTAGCGTCGGATCACTATGCCAAAACCACTCTCAATTGGCTTGCGGAAAAGGGTATAGATTTCGTTGAGAAAAATATTGCCCTCAGCTTCGACCTATCGAACGTTACTAGGCAATCGTGAAGAGGGTCTTCAAGAAGACTGGTAAGGCAGCTGGGAACATGCAGGAGTTCAAAAAAATTTGGGCTCAAGCGTCCAAAACATGCGATGCAACACTTGTCCGGAACTTGATGAAGAGCATTCGATCAAAAGTTCGAAAATTCGTGAAGGAATAACTTAAATTTCATCCGGTCTTCATTATGTTCAAGTTTAATCTCGTACAATAAAGGATCAATTTTTTTGTATGAATAAAATATCGGTTTTCAACATAATTTGAAAGAAAATTAGTGGATAGCTTATTTTCGATACACTCCTTAGGTAGACAAATTTACCAAAAAGTTCTTGGTTTTGCTGGCCATCTGTGGGTGTGGAGACATGAATCAGTCATACATCAAGAGAGGTACCGCCTGCTACCCTCCCTGCGGTCTTACTCGCCGGAGCTTCGTCCGATTGAGTATCAAAAAATGCTCTATTGCCCAAAATCTTATGAGCGGTGTCAAGGGAAAAATGTGGACATTCGGTCGTGGTGAAGAGATCCAATAAACCAATGAAATTTAAAATTATCATAATGATGAAAGTTTGAAGAAAATCCGATTAAAAATAATTTTTTAATGCCATTGAGGCAAAATAGACACTTCCAAACCATAAATACTATGTGCGGCTATAAAAACTAGCCGCAGTGTAGGAATCAGCTCACGTTTACAAGTGATAGTTTAAAAAGTATTTTTCTTTTTTAATTTAAATTTCATTTGAAAGTGATTAAGTGAAGTGTTTATTTAAATTTTCCTAGTTTTAGGGTAACAAAGTCTTTTCGTTTTTAATTGCTGTCAAAAATTAATAGTATAGGGTTACGGGGATGTAATGTTAACCTAGCCCCTTTATTCGGCCTATGTACCAAATATGTTAAAAATTCAATGATAATCGACATATAAACGATGACTACGAAGCGAGTAAATTGTTTTAAGCAACTGAGAACTTTCTAATCACTTTATTGTGCTTGTGAACTGCTTGATATTGACGATTTAGTTAACTTCATAGTCGCCTTGATTTCGTTAGTCTAGCTGATATCTTAAATCTGACTAAATTTGATCGAAATCTATTGTAATTTACCCTAGATCTGCAGAAAATAGCCGCAACTTCCAAATTATGTTATCATACGGAAAAATGAATTGTGAGTTTGCAAGAAAAGCTTTGGCCTATTTCCAGGGACGAATTATTTTATGTGTTCCTAACTATGGCTTATTTTATTCATAAAATAGTTTAATACTGGCATTGGTCAATATGCCATTTGGATTATGTGGCTATGTGAGTATGTGGCTGAAAATTTTCCGAATATTAGATCTTAGTTACTATCTAAGCAAACAAACCTGTACTACACTGAAAGATAATTTTAGTTTATACTACAAAATCTATGGTAATACTCACAAATCCATTCGTTGTTTTCTGCAACGAAACTGATTTGTACTTATTATGAAGGTACATTCGTAATTAATGGCACACACGCAGCTGTCAAAAGCACGAAACTTTTGTTGACACAGAAAGAACATTCGTACATTGTACGTAAACAATACAAAAAGACATGAATATTTGGTCACAAATTAAAAAGAAACGTCTCTCTGGTGGTTGCATGAAAGACTGACAGGTCTACTTTATCGACTCGAAATGTAATTGACAAAAAAAGCAATTACTTGGAGTTGTCCAGCGTCTTGCTGATGTTTCTGACATGGGATTCGAACCTGGATTTTTGAAAGTGCTGATTCTGAATCCGCGGTTGATCTCACTAAGCCATGTTGACTCCTGAAAACAAGCTTGATTAATGAGCATGAAGTTATAGCTCTCGACAGCGCTCTAATTTTTATTTTGGGATAGAAATTATTTCCGCCCATAGCAGCAGTAACACCATCATGCATGAGTATGGTATAAAAGAGAAACAGCAATTGGCTGGTCTTCACGAAATTCATTTCGTGCATTTTACAAAAAAGTGTAGTAATAGAATTTTACCAGGTTAAGAGCATTATGAATGTTTCATTCAATATACGAGACATTTGTTCTATGTACAAAATCCATGTTTACGAAACGCGTGAAAGCTACTTTACGAAGATAAATTTTCAGTGTAGGTAGTAAATTTTGAGTTCAGTGAAAGGAATATTTCTAATAATTAATTTTCTAAAAATAATAGTAGAAAACCATACGAAAGTTGTTCTCAATGTGAAATTCAGAAGTTGGGATGAAGTTGTATCCCTGAATAGACCCAACATAGAACCTTTACACACGACATTACATCCATATCATTCAAATGTTTATGCCTTGAAAAAGGATGTTTCTCAACATTTTGGTGGTGCATGATAACAAACATCTTATAAAGAATTACTTAAAAAGCACACTGCCAGTATGTCGTTTGTAGATCGATTATTCAATGAGCTACAATAAAAAAATATCGACCTAAGCATATTAGGCTGAGTTAAGGGACACATACCCTACATAAATATATTGTAGATTAAATTTGAACGAAAATATTTAGTTAAGATAAATAACAAGTGGTATTACCCCTTAGAAAGTTTATTTAATCCAAACTTTTTTTTATTTGAAATGTTTTCAATGTTATTTATCATAATATTGAATTAATGGAAGAAGAATTTGAGGAGATATTTGATAAATTTACTAATAAGGTACCTTGATTTTTATTACCTACAGATGCATGTAATAGCTTCGACCATATTTGAACGCTGATAATAGCTAGAAAAACCCACGAGGAACCTAACCGATGTATTTCGTTTAAATTATGTACTGACACCAAATAGTGCTCCAAGTGTACAATAGACTTATGATTGGAATCATTCCAAAACTGCGGTCACCAATATAGCTCAAGTTCATTCGTCTGGCTATATCCTTTAACGTACTTGCATATGGCTTGGGGTGGAGGAATGGTACCTGCACGTACACCGGACTAGCTATCTGTTCATAAATTACGTAACGCAACTACCAAAAGTAGATTAACTTACGAAAAACGCAATAGGACAGGAATGAATGTTTGAGATGTATAAATCTGAGAACATATATTTTTAATAAATTGTAGTTAATGTTAATATCACAATGCATGATACACGTTTATTATATTATTATATAATTTGTAAATTAATCAACGATGCCAATAGTGTATTAATCAGTGTGGTTGCCTCTCACAACAGTGGATCTACTATTGATTCCAATCGATGGCGTTGTGGTTTGGTTTCTAGCTCAAAATGCTGAAAGTCACGTTAATAAATCATAAATAAAAATATAGGTTGGTGCTAATTCAATATTAGTTACAAATATGTGCCAGGACTAGGCTTACCAATTATTTGTTATATGTGAAAAAATCTGGAATCCCTATATTCAAACTTCAGGGTGAAACATTGGAATCTGAAGATAATGATTTAAAAAAAACTGGATGCTTAGGATGAACAATTAAGAAATTGTTATTCTCTCCTTGTCGAAGATAAAAAGTTACTGTAAAAGAGGCATTTTCACGTGATTTTTCAATAAACCCTACCAGTCCGATATAATCACATCCGATGCAAAAGTTGAAACTGCCAATTGCTCACGGGCATGAGGGAAAACTGGCTGTGTAGGCGCCAAACGGTCTCCACGGCATGAATGGTAGTAGTGCATGAACGGAAACCGGTGCAGACCGATCATAAATTCAACGTCCACCCTTCGTTTAGTGAAGGGCGCCAGAAAACAACCCACAGGCGTCATTCCTGGCACAACGCGTGGGACACCATGTGGCGTTGGTGGAGCTTGTTGACCGTTAATGAAATAAAAAAGACGGTTGCTACTAACTTACTAAAGGATCCCTCTTGTGGAACACAATACCTGAAGCGAACAGCAGCTGTCAGATTCTACGAAACTATCACAACGCAAGCCACGGGTTCGTTTTCAGTAAAATATTCATCCCGTCGTTTGAATGTGTTACGGATTCAAATTGGATTCCATTTACTCTGCTCAGGTGTGGATAGCTCCATCGGTCTAACCTAGATGCCTATCGATCTAACGATAGCCCTCTATACACTCTATGTACACTAAATATGTGTCTCCAAAATAACCGGTTCACAATAAGCTCCTCTTTTGTTTCTTTAAATTACACCCCGAAGCGCCCCCGATCCGTTCGGCCGAAGCCAAAACTTAATTGTACCCCACTCTTCTCATTATAATTTGAGTGTACATAAACCCCCATGCAGGTCTAGTTGGCTTTCCACTTTAATTTGTGGGTTAGCTAAATCACATGTGGAAAACGTTTGAGGTCAAACCCTAGAAACTAATAATAAAACCACTTAGACTTTTGCTGTTGCTGCTGCATTCATGAAACACAGACAGCTTGGTTGGCAACATGTGGGATCAGATGTTTTTCGGAGACGGGTGAAACTCGCTCGTTTTTCTTCCGAAATATGTAGATGGACATCGAAGCGAGCTGACGTCGCAACGGGGCCGGTCTCGCCGGTGGCCAACTAATTTGCGTTCAATGGCGGAGCCGCGCGAGAGCCCAAATTGAACTCAATTATAGGAATGGATTTGAATTCGGAATTAGCAAAGTTATGGCGGAGCCGAGTGAAGCGTGGTGGAATCCTATTTGGCGGGCCGGATGACATTGTCTACCTAATCGGTGTGAATCGATCACCATCCATCAGCCATCATCGGCGATTGATGATTCATGTGATGTGTGGGGCTTGCACCAACTTGGTCGCTCGGTTGGTGGCTGATGTCTATTTCTGACAGGGCGGAAGGAGGAACCAACACAGGCGTTAAAAGTTTTAATATGTTTAACAAATTGATTGAGATGTGTATATACTCTGCCAAGTTGACTTCCGGGGTGGAGTTGTGTCGAATAAGGCTTTTGCTTATGTAAAATAAGGGTATAAGTTGTGTGTTATAGCTGTGTTGAGCTATATAACACTGTTACTTCCTTTTTGCATTGTAAACATATCACAATTAAATTTGAAGATCTCAACTTAGTGTTCTAGATGCAGTTATTTATTCAAAATATTGGATAGCATTTGGTAAGTTCTATCACATACTATGCCAGTGATGCCGGAAAAATTTACTTCTTCATGATATTTGCAAATATATCAATGATGGAAATTGATTACTCAATACATCACGTTTTCTAATGCAAACGGTAATAGTCTTATAATATATTGTTCCGTATAGATCAGCTATGGAGGAATTCAAAACCAAACGTTTGAAACCGACTAGAGAAAGTACTTCCTCTATGCATCTTTAAAGCCGGATTGTGTACTAAGTGACCCACTCTATAGACAGTTGTGAAAACAAATTAATAAAACCTTTACAAGACCATAAAGATTTTGAAAATGTGAAAGATGTTATGACCACTTGAAAACCTTCATAAACCTATTGGCTGCCATCAAAACCAGCATAGGGCCAAATGGCCGCAGCTGTCAAACCTCACGGTGATATCATGGTTGATTTTTGTTGTTCTGCTTTGTTCGACTCTCTGCTCTTCTAACTCATTTAACATCAAAAAGGTTTTATAACATTTATAATTTATAATTTGATGTATTTATTTTTACACATTTCAATTATTTCATATGTTCAATGTGACGATTAGAAGAAATCACAGTTTTGCCAAAAAGCCAATTTATCTTCACAATTGCTACTATAAAACTAGTGTAATGCATTTACTGGTTTTAAAATGCTTTTTCAACTGATCATAATAAGATAATTTGAATGAGTCCTAAAACGGCATTTCAAAACAGCATTTTACGAGTTCATAAAGTCATCATAAAACCTTTGATAGGAGTAAAAAGAATTTTAGAAGTCAAGCTTTTTAAGATCGTTGTAAAGAAGCTGTGTAGATTCTCATAAACCTGACTAAAATTTGAAACCTATTGGCACCTCTTACTGCCACAATAAAACCAAATCGATTTCTAGTGGCTTCCATACAACATTAATAAAACTTAATAAAGCTGGATGGTTTTGACAATGTTACTTGGGAGACACAACAAGAATATATGAACCAAAACTCTTCTTAATACCTCGAAAAATATTGTTCAAAATGATCACTCTACTAAGATGTACTCTAAAATATAGTAGATCTTTTTGACACTTCGTCAGATTTTAGCAAACATCTGAGAAATTAAAAAAAAAACAAATAATAAGCCCAAAGATGACAAATATTTATAGGTAATTTAGAAAATCCATACGAATATTCCAGTAGTACAAGATGCAGTAGCAGTAGAAGAAGATTAGTTGATATTCAAAATGTGCTGAAGTTATTCTGAAGGTAGAAAAATCAAATCAAGTTTTGCTACAAGTAATAGAACATTTTATCATATTTATCGAATTTTGCTTGTGGAGCAGAAAACTTTGTAAAAACTCGAGAATGTCTATTTAAAATTCCAACTTGCAATGAAAAATTCAAAGAACCTCTAAGAAATATGTAAACATCGACTGACACTCCCAAATTTAAGAAGTAAGGAAACGGAAAACTTCTTGGTACAATCATGCAAAATGATATTTAACAAAACTTGGATGACATTTGGTTATTGCTTTACTAAATAATCTTATCTAGAAAACTTGTTATGTTTTTATTGAATAATGAAGGGGATGCTATTCAAAAATCCTGTTAAGAGGATCAGCATACAACACCTAACCGTGCATCTCTCTGAGGTTGTTAAGTAAATGACGACGAGACAAACATTACCGGTGAAATTTGAAGCTGTGTTTTCAAAATCCCTAATGGGAAATCGATTTCTGTCACATGTGGTGTTTAGAAAGTGTAAACAGAAATTTCACATCTGCTGGAAGCCGCCAATGTAGCATATGAGGACGATCAAGCGGGCACTCGTTTGCCAGTCAGGGTAGTTGATTCGTCCCTGCATTGGGGATGTGTGGCAAAGGATTGTTGGCTTGCTTTGAAATACTGCTTTACAAATGCCCTCCAGTCAATTTCAGCTGCCTCTATTCAATTTCACAACCTGCCGTTTTCTAACGGGCCTATCAATACTTTCTCTTCATATCTTTGGTTCTAGCAAAAACAGCTGTCCAGTAGTAGGATCTCATGATGATGGGAAAATATTTCCAATTTCAAAACATAATCTAATCTAATCTAATGCAAACGCAGCCAGTGCAAAAAACGGTCCTGGAATGGAAAGAATTGGGTTAGATGACGTCCAATTATTTGTTTTGTCAATATTGATGCGTGCTGCTTATCAAAGACATGATACAAGCGTCAAAACGACCAGGCCTACTGCGTTGCATTAACCGCATTGATGATTCGAGCAAATGAGTTGTAGTATGTATGTTTGAGTTGAATATTAATTTAAAATCAATATGAATGTATAGAGACGATTTAACCCAATTTTCGCCAGCACAATTCGAATTTTAAACTTGGTGCTGTGTTTGGGAGCCCAAATAGTGCATACAAACTCGTATGGAAATCACAGTTGTGTATGAACCTCTGTGGTAAGTATATGGGGCACGGTGATCTTCACTGGAAAATTGCCAGAAATTTCCGCAATGGGTTTGGGTTGGATAAAAATTTAGTTTTGTAGTAAAAAAATCAGAATCGATTCTACAAATTCCTGAATTTTCGAAGAATATGAAGTAACAATTATTTCCTTCTCAAAAACAACATCATCATTGATGTTAAATCATTATTTTTTGTCACGCATTAATACATTAGTTTGGATCTGATTCTAAAAACAAATATATTTATCAGACCAATAGAGCTCCAGCCATCGTATTTTCACATGTCTATCGTTTGAAACATTCCTTTCTCAAATGAATTACCTCGTCTATCAATTGAGTTACAGAGACTACCAAAATGTCATGTTAATTTCTGAAAATCTCTAGACGTTGTCAATCATTCAAACTTAGTGGCAAGGAACTGCAAATTCGAACACCACCAATTATAACTAACTGATAGATTTTAGTTCAGTTTTGGTTTTGCATTCACAAAACCCTCAAAATTAAAATTAGTCTTAACAACAAAGCAGATAATTCTCGTTTTTTTTTTTCATCAGGGCGAATCTAACATAGAGAGATTCTTTCCGGTCTCGCTCTCTTTCATTTATTACAGCACCGTTATCAAACTTTCGAAGGTTCTTTAGTACAGATCGAAACACAACAGTTCTGGCTAGCATACACTACGAATAGTAGAATGAAAAACGGAAAGGTGATCGGAGTATGAATGAAAGAGAAAGTATCGACTGTTCCAGAAAGTATAAGCACACTTTATTTTAACGGTCACTTTGAATATAATGAAATATTTCGCCATGTTTTGGCTGCGTCCTTTTGTTTGCACATTTCTGAATGACATAGCATAAAAAAAGTCCTCAGTTTTGTGCTACCTATCAAAATGCGTGGTCTTACTCCGGAATAACGAATAAGTATCGTGCACAAATGGTGCACTGTGTGCGGACTCTCCTTGAGAAAATCCGGTCCTGTTTGTAAAAATTTAACATGATTTACCATAGATTTGTAAAGTTTGTTGATTGATATTTTGTTTTCGGGTTTATTCAGCGGCCGTTATCCTCAATCGAATTAAATCTTGCATTAAATTGCGAACAGGAATCTCCTGCAACAAATTGCCTTGATGATATCGGGTTTCGCAATTACTAAACAACATTTTGCGGATCGTCGAATTTTCAGGCACGGGTTTGAAAGTTATATGGAGCTAAGGTCCATTTTTGCCAAGAGAAGATGTAATGTTTATGATCTCCTGGAAATCAACTCCAAGAGAATTATTTACAAATTCTGCAAGAAGCACATCAGATAGCCTGAAAAATTATTTCGAAAAACTTGAAGAAACTGGAACACATAACAAAACTTGAGAGTAGATTCGGTAAAAGCTCACTTTCTGTTTAATTTTGGAATGCGCGTAATTCTCTTTCAAAAAAATTTGCGAAGCCTTATTGTGTTTCTTGGTATTTCATTGTGTTCTAAATACACCTCAACAGATTTTAATTGAGAATTTTTTAGGCCAGTGCCATTTTTGCATTAATATCATTCCGTGGAATTACAATCAATTACAATCCCACTCTATGTTCATGAAGTCGAGGAGTGTTCCACTACGAAAAATTTCTACAGCACACTGACAAGATTTGCTCGATTTGCAAACACATTTTTCGTATGGCTCTTATTGAAGTCTATTCATCTAGGATTGAGCCTATATTCTAAGTATTCGAGGAAAATAGTGTTTCACCATCTCCATCCCGTCATCAAGAACATACTCTAGTATTGCCGCGATGACATATTAATAAGAGAAAAAAAATTTTTTATCCATAGACCCAAGAAGCCGTTTCTAATATATCTAACACATGTTTCATACATTGTTAATAACATTCGTACTGCATGTCATCATCAAAATACTTGAATTACACCATATTTGAACAATGCACGAAATAAATTTCGCGAGGATCAGCCAATTGCTGCTTATGTTCTATCGTACACGAATATGTTGGTGTTGCTGCTGTGGTGTCGAAAATCATTTGTTTACCTCGGAGTAAGATTAAAACCATCACACGCTTTGAGTCGATATTTTTGGCTTCGTCTTCATTTATCTTTCTACTTTTTGCGGGTCACCAAAGCCTAGATAAATAAACCACGCCCAAGTTGCACACTACCGTCAAAATTACTTGCAGCAGCTTGATTATGACTAAAACAAGCAACATTTATGTTATCTCAACCGAGTAGCAACACTGAACTACTAGGGCGGGCTCAGTAGCAGTTCTTTCCATTTGAACCGGATCAATTGCCAAATCATAAGCATTTGAAAAAAAAAATCACCATGAAGCCTCTATCACACGCTATTTAATGTCGAGGTTCATTTCGAGTCGATAAAGCAGAACTTAAAAAATGCAAGCAACGTTAAGCACCAGCGAGACGTATCCTTTTTCTTTTCCAAACAAAACTGTCGTAATTATTTGTACTGCTTTGGTATTCATGGTATTGAATTGGATGCAAATCAATTTCGTTGCAGAAAACAACGCATACTTTGGTGAGTTAAGCAACCAATTTCATAGTAAAAACAGAATTTTATTTTCAATGCAGGTAAACTAAATTTCTCTAAAGACCAGGTTATCCAACCGAACTCAAGAATTTTATTCAGACTATAAACTGTCTGTCTGAAGCAAGATGGAAAATTCATTTCTGTGATACACAAAACCTCATTATACTGTTTTTTTTCCTCGTCAGATACTTGTAAAACCACGTTGAACAAACCATTGAACATACTATCGAAGGCGACGCAATATCATACCACCCCGCGTTCCCTCCCACCCTATATTTTATTCATATAAAGGAGAAATCAGTCCAAAGCAGCGTACACACAGACCGTAGTTACAAGCTTAATGCAATTGTTCTCGGGGAAAAACTGTGACAAAACCAAAACTTACATTCGCTGTTTTATTGTGTAAACACTCCGTCGCACCTGCCTTTGGGATGTCTTTTATTGCCGTGACACCACACTACACTGCACTTCGGGCGATTGCAATAAGCAATGCAACCATAGTTTCCGTTGTCACCCAACCTACGATGTTTAAGCAATTTAGTATTTTTGTCTACTTCATACGCCTTTCAATGCACTCATCGACTCAACTTGTACACACTATTAAACCGTATCCACAAGCACACTTTTTGACTGGCCGCAGAGGTTTATCATCGACGGCACTGTCGCAACCGGTTTCCGGCAAAATTCGTTATCTTCCACAAGTGAAGCAACTTACAACTTTCGAATCACTAGGTATCTCTTCTGCCTTACGGTTATTGATACGATTGAAAAATATTCATTTCTCTAGAAAAACAACCCGGATTCTTCACCTTCTCGCGGCACACAGCTCAACAACAAACAATTAGATCCATTCAAACGAAAAAAAAGCCTCTCGCCTGTATTCACCTTATATCCACCTGACTCCAAACATTCGAACAAAGTCCATATGTGGTTCCACTTCCTCAGAACGTCGTCATAATCGCACTTAGAACGTTCTATCCAAATGCTTTGCCCTTCGCGTGAATGTCTATGATGTTATACATCAGATTGCAGCAGTACTAAACAGCATGGAACGCAAACACACGCCTTTCCACGGCGAACGATGACAACAAGCTGCTGCTGCTGCTTGAACAACACAACTCGATATCGAAACAAATCGCTCGACTCGATAAAAAAAAACATACACACTGAACATCCGAACCGAACGGATCGAGTGCTCTTGAATGACTAATCGACAGAGTGGTGAAGCTTTTTTGGATACCTATTTCGCTCGCCCTCGCTCGCCCATCACCGCTACTAAGCTAGCCGTGGAAAGCACAATAACAGCACTCTTTCCCGCCTGTCAATGTGAGCGTGCGACAGTGTGCCGCTGTTGTCATTGGTGGTGGTGTATGGAAAACCGGCTCGTGGAAAGCTTGTATTGAAGAATCCATATTAGCATCAGCATCGGTCAGTAGACACGATAATATCGTATTATGGCGATGGATACGTGTGGTCGTATGTTGCTTTAGCGGGCAATGTTTCGCTGTAGGATGGTGGTCCAACAACCGATCACCGGCAACGGCGACTCGTGGCAGCGTAGAATCGTGGCGTCTTATTCTTGATGTATATGCAACTGGATTTACATTGCATCTGCTGTTTTGGGGTGGCTCTAAGGAGATGAGTAATGCAAATAACTTTAAAAAAAACTTTACGATTGTATTCGAGAACTGGAAAATTAAAACTAACACTTCAGTTGTTCACTTTTTAAAACAAAAATAATAAACTGAAATTTTCTGTTAAACTATCACTAGTAGAGGTGTGCAAATACCTTCAAATCCCACTAGAAAGAGCATATCTGCCGGCAGTTGAGTTAACAGTAGAGCACTCGACACCGAAAAAGTCTGTTAGTCGCAGTCGAAATAGGCCTATCTGTCAAATGAAAAAGAAAAAAGTGTTCAGTTCAGTTAATATGTTCCTAGTTTTCCAATTACACGCATCTGTTGAGATGATCTCAATGCTCAGCCAAATGACATTAAGCATTTCATCTAGGCTAAGGTACTAAATTTAGTACAGCCCACAAGGGACCCGTTTATGCAATTCTGTTATGTTCGAGTGATGAAGAAATCAGAAGAGAACAGCTAATATCATAATAAACACAAACACGACAAACTTGTCGGCCAATAAGGGTGAAAAAAAGTTTACACCGTCAGACTCGTTTCGCGTAACCTTCTCTGGCTCAGCCCTCCCTCAATACGTCGAGTTGGGAAAACTTCGGCTACCTGTGCGGTTGTTTGAGGTCGGGATTTCATCACTGTTCTACAGTGGAATTGTCGAAGTTTGATTCCTAAATTGGAATCATTCAAATTTTTAGCTCACACTACCGGTTGTGATGCATTCGCTCTTTGTGAAACATGGCTCTCTTCCGAAATCAATCTTCCGATTCATGATTTCAATATTATTCGTCTTGATCGTAAGGATTCGCGTGGAGGAGGAGTGCTTTAGGGGATCAAAAAGTGCTACTCCTTCTATAGAATGAATTTTCCTCCTATTCCAGGTATTGAAGTTGTCGCATGTCAGGCTGTTATTAAAAATAAAAGCCTTTGCATTGCTTCCGTTTATATTTCTCAAAGAGCCTCCATTAACCGAAAACAACTCTCAGATGTTTGTTCGGTTCTTCCTGCTCCGCGGTTGGTCATGGGAGATTTTAACTCTCACGTTACAGGCTGGGGAGAACTGTACGATGACAACCGGTCTTCCCTAATATATGACCTCTGTGACAACCTCAATATGACAGTACTTAACAATGGAGAAGTAACACGTTTGGCTGGTACATCCTCAGTTGGCAGTAGATTAGACCTCACACTTTGTTCGAATTCATTATCGTTGGATTGCACATGGAATGTGATTCACGATCCCCACTGTAGTGGTCATTTGCCCATAAAAATTTCGGTTGCCACCGGGTTCAATCCGTCGAAATCTGTCAACGTCACGTATGATCTTACCCGTCACATCGATTGGACAAAGTTTAGGAAAGCAGTAGATGAAGCCGTAACGACGGTAAAAAGGCTTTCACCGCTGGAAGAGTATAACTTCCTCTCCAACCTGATCTTAGACAGCGCGCTTCAAGCTCAAACTCGACAGTTCCAGGGACGTCATCTCGCAGGAAACCTCCTTCTCCATGGTGGGATCAGCAATGCACCGAGGTTTACCGTAAAAATTCCGACGCGTTTAAAGTTTTCCGTAGACGTGGAACACCTGAGCACTTCGAAGTATACACGGCTCTCGAACGTGAACTTAAGAGCCTCATCAAGGCCAAGAAACGCGGTTACTGGCGAACATTCGTGAACGGGCTATCGCGCGAAACGTCGATGAGTACTCTTTGGAACACGGCGCGAAGGTTGCGTAACCGAACTACAAACAACGAGAGCGAGGAGTACTCGGACCAATGGATCCTCAAGTTCGCGCGAAAAGTTTGTCCAGATTCTGTGCCAGCACAATGTTTCCTCGCGAAACAACGAATTCGATAGATGAGATTAGCCAACCCTTTTCAATGATAGAACTCTCTCTCGCACTCCTTTCGTGTGGCAATACGGCTCCAGGGGCTGATAGGATCAAGTTCAACTTGCTTAAGAACCTCCCAGATGTCGCGAAGAGGCGCATGTTGAACTTGTTTAATCAGTTTCTGGAACTCAACATTGTACCGGATGATTGGAGACGGGTGAGAGTTATTGCCATTCAAAAACCTGGTAAGCCCGCGTCCGACCACAACTCCTATCGACCCATCGCGATGTTATCTTGTATTCGAAAGTTGTTGGAGAAAATGATCCTTTTCCGTCTGGACAAATGGGTTGAGACGAACAACCTGCTTTCAGATACTCAATATGGTTTCCGTAGGAGTATGGGAACGAACGACTTTCTCGCGTTGCTTTTCACAGATATTCAGTTAGCTTTTGCTAAAAAAGAGCAAATGGCTTCTATATTCTTGGACATAAAGGGGGCTTTTGATTCAGTATCTGTTGAAGTTCTTTCAGATAAACTCCACGCTTGTGGCTTTTCACCATTAATGAATAATTTTTTGTACAATTTGCTGTCAGAGAAACATATGAGCTTTTCTCATGGAACCTCTACAGCTTCACGATTTAGCTACATGGGTCTCCCCCAGGGATCATGTTTAAGCCCCCTTTTGTAAAATTTTTATGTCAAAGACATTGACGGTTGTCTATGTGACAACTGTACGTTGAGACAACTTGCAGATGACGGCGTAGTGTCTGTCACCCAATGGGGTCGATCTGCAAGGACCCTTACAGGATACCTTAGACAATTTGTCTACTTGGGCTCTCGAGCTAGGTATCGAGTTCTTTACGGAGAAAACTGAGTTGGTAGTTTTTTCTAGGAAGCATAACCCAGCACAACCGAAGCTTCAAATTTGGGGTAAACCTATAACTCATTCAATGTCATTTAAATATCTTGGGGTCTGGTTCGATTCAAAGTGCACCTGGAGATCCCATATTGAGTATGTTAAGCGAAAGTGCCAGCCAAGGATCAACTTTCTCTGCACAATTACCGGGACCTGGTGGGGAGCTCATCCACAAGATCTTCTAACGCTGTACCGGACAACGATTTTGTCGGTTATGGAATACGGTAGTTTTTGTTTTCAGTCAGTGGCTCGGTCGCACTTCATTAAACTGGAACGTATTCAGTATCGGTGTCTTCGTATCGCGTTAGGTTGCATGCACTCGACTCACACCATGAGTCTTGAAGTGCTGGCTGGCATGTTGCCACTCTCGGATCGGTTTACAGAATTATCTCTCCGGCTCCTCACCAGGTGTGAAGTTATGAACCCTCAGGTAATCGAACATTTTAAGAAGCTCCTTGAGTTGAATCCTCAAACCCACTTCATGACCTTGTACCATTTGTACATAACACAGGATGTCAGCCCTTCGCCGAACATTTCCAATCGTGTTTGCTTCTCCGATTTCGACAATTCGGTTCATTTTGATTTATCCATGAAGCAGGAGCTTCGTGGAATCCCAGAGCATCATCGTCCTATGATTGCTCCGGGGATTTTTGCTGCAAAGTTTGGCCAAGTTGATTCCACTAAATCGTTCTTCACTGACGGATCATTGATAGAGGAGTCAGCAGGCTTTGGAATATTTAATGAAATTTATAGCGCCTATCGTAAACTTCATGCTCCTTGTTCCGTATATGTCGCTGAATTAGCGGCAATACACTTTACGCTAGAAATTGTTGCCTCGTTAACACCGGATCAGTACTTCATTTTCACGGATAGTCTTAGTTCTATAGAGGCTATTCGCTCCTTGAGGCCGGTAAAGCACTCCTCGTATTTTCTCATGAAAATACAGGAGCTTCTAAGTGCTTTATCTTCGCGTTATTTTATCATCACCTTTGTATGGGTCCCTTCTCATTGTTCAATTCCGGGCAATGAGAAAGCGGACTCGCTTGCAAAGGTGGGCGCTATGGAAGGCGATATTTATGATCGACAAATCGCCTTCAACGATTTTTTTACTATTTTTCGTCAACAGTCACTCGTCAGCTGGCAGTATAAATGGAGCAAAGGAGATTTGGGGCGATGGCAACATTCTATTATCCCAAAGGTGTCGAAGAAATCTTGGTTTAGCGGGATGGATGTGGGTCGAGACTTCATTCGTGTCATGTCTCGCCTCATGTCCAATCATTATTCTTTGAACGCTCATTTATACCGGGTTGGGCTGAGCGACAGCAATCTCTGTGAGTGTGGACAAGGCTATCAGGACCCAGACCACGTTATTTGGTCTTGTGCTGAACATCGTGGTTTCAAATCGAGGCTTTATGATTCCCTTCGGGCTCGAGGTAGACAACCCAATGTACCAGTTCGAGATATTTTGGCTGTACGTGATTTGGAGTACATGAAACTCATTTATGTGTTTTTGACTAACATTAGCCTTAGATTGTAGTTAGTTTAACCTGTATGTTTACTATAAGTTTTTTTTATATGTGTATGTGTGTGTGTTTTTTTTTCTTTTTCAAAAAATTTTCAAGTCAAAAGAAAACCATAAATTGTACAGTTATAAGTGTTTAGATAATTTAAAATTTAAATTTATTATGTTATGTAAACCATACTTTAAATTCCCACCCTCTTTCCCATCCGTAATTTGTAATTCCTATTAACCTCGAGACGGCCGCGAGTAATAGGCTCTTCCCTCCTAACTTTAGTTTTAAGTTAAATGATGTATAAAAGTATGAAAATTTGGCTCTGTAAAGTTAATTCGATTGAGCCTGTACAAATAAATGATTATTAAAAAAAAACACGACAAAGAACAAGTAAAACTCTGAAGAACTCTGGTCGATCAAGGTAGGGATATATCAGAAATGAGTGACCCAATAAGTTCCACACTATTCTTATCACTGGTCATCTCGGTCACTCGTACGAACATATGGGTTCGTCTCATTCCACGAGACGATTGACCAGTGTGGAAGTGTGCGAATGCTATCCCGATAGTTTGTCGATCGTGGGTCAGCTGATCTTTGATCAAGTAGTTATCAGTACACAACAATAAACCGCCGCGGAAACAACACCGCCTTTCTGAAGAATAAAGTTCTTTTCTGTTCGCGTAATAAACGGTGTTTTCAAAGTAAAATCGCGAGTTTGATTCAACTGGTGTCCGAAAGAACAGTGTTGACGCGCGAACATGAAGTAATACAAGAAGTCTCTGTAAATTCCTCGGCTAGAGCTGTCATCGGCACTTTCTTTGACACATCTGTTCGAGAAAGGCCTCCAAGAACATCAACTTCCGCACCAAGTGCTACTTTTGGACCGGCTCAACCATCGTCGTCTGTTGGCTTTCATCGTCACTTTCAAGATGGAAGCAGTTGGTGGCAAATCGTGTCTCCGAAATCCAGCATTCAACAAAGGGCAGTATGTGGAACCATGTTTCAGATGAAGATAACCCTGCTGACATCATTTCGCGAGGCATGAGACCATCACACCTTCAATATGAATCACCCTGGTTTCATGGAACACAATGGTTGATGTTGGATGAGCAATATTGACCCAGTTCAGCACTGGTCGACGAGGATAACATCAACAAGGCAGATTTGGAAGAAAAGTCTATTGTTGTAGTTCTTCCAACCATCTCTCCAATTGAATTTTTCGGTCTTCATTCATCAATCGTTGAACTAGTGCGCCTAATCGTCTTCGACGATTCAGGTGGAATTCGATAGCTGGTAATCGATCATGCCAAATGGTAGGCTGTATCACTTCCAAGGAATACGACGATACTGTCAAAGTGCTGGTGTCAAGTTATCGCAGCAGGAGAGTTTCCCACAGGAAATCGCGGACATCGCAAACCACGGACAAGTTCAAGACTCTTCGAGGATGTCGTCACTCAATCCTCTACTTGTCGAAGGAATATCGTGTGTTGGCGGCCTGTTGAAGAACGCAACAATTCCAGAAAAACGAAAACATCCCTACATTCTTGATAATCGGCATCCCTTTACGAGAATCGTCGTAGTCTACTACAATCGCAAGCATTTCCACGCCGGTCAGCAGCAGATTGTGTCTGCAGTGCGAGAGCAGTTTTGGCCTACGAGCGCCAGAAATCTTGCCAGACAGGTTGTCACATTCATGGACAGTGCTTTCGTGTGAAACCAAAAATTCAGAAACAACTGATGGCTGATCTTCCCCCAGAAAGAGTCACGCCGTGCTTCACCTTTCAGAAAGTTGGTATCGACTATTTTGGTCCATTTTTTATGGCATACCCACAGCGCCGAAATCAACCGGCTAAATGCTTCGTGGCACTGTATGTATGTTTAGTCACCAAGGCTGTACATTTGGAGCTATCAACAGATCTGACGACGCAGGCATTCCTGGCGACGTTACGAAGGTTCTCGTCACGACGTGGGAAACCAACGTTAATCATGTGCGATAATGCGACGAACTTCGTCGGTGGAAAACGAAAGCTGGATGAGCTTGCCCAGCTGTTCGAAAATCAGCAGTTTCGAGACGCAGTTATTCGACAGACAGCAGAAGACCGGATCGAATTTCGATTCATTCCAGCCCGGTCACCAAATTTCGGATGTTCAAGCGGACGATTGGTATGCGAAGTTTGGACTACGACAAGATGCACACCGTTTTGGCTCGAACGGAAGCAATTGTGAATTCTAGACCTCTTACACCGGTTAGCAACGATCAGGACAATTTTGAGGCTCTAACTCCTGGACATTTTTTAATTCAGCGGCCGCTAACGGCCATTCCAGAACCCGCTCTAACGAGAGTTCCGGAAACCGGACTATCGGCTTGGGACAGAGTGAATGAGTTCACTCCGAGATTGTGGAAGAAATGGTCGGAGCAGTATCTGTCCAATCTCCACAACAGGACAAAGTGGACGGCGGCAGAGAGACTACATAGCAATTGGAACTATGGTTGTGATAAAGGAGGAAAATCAGTCGCCGCTAAAGTGGCAGTTGGCACGGGTGACAGAAGTTCACCCAGGTTCTGACGGAAACATCAGAGTTGTAACCGTTCGGACCACTATTGTCAAACGAGTCGTCGAAGTCATCATCGTTCACTATCATCGAAGTCATCATCGCGGTAAGCATGCACGGGAGCCTGCAACATGATGTCAACATTGGTTGATTCAACTGGTGCCCGAAAGAACAGTGTTGACGCGTGAACAAACTCTAAATACTTAAAGAACTTAAATACAAACCAGTTATCACTTGAAATCAAACAAAAAAAAATCTAAATTTATAATAGAGAAACAAGACTACGATAATATTTATTATGATTGACAAAATACACAACAAACCATACAGAAAACGAGGAACAGACCCTCTTCAGGAATGGTAAAACATGTGGGAAAAATTCTGAAAGAATTTATATCTGTATTTGGAAATTAAATTAAAATTCTAAGAGAATTAAACCTTTGATTGCCTAGGAATAAAAGGTTTCCTAAAATTCACAAACCTGGTAATGAAATGCGTGAAATCAACTCAGCTCTTGGATCACCCTCCCATCAAATAGCTAAATCGTTAGTTAATTAATTGTGATTCATAATACTGGATCTGGTACTGATCCAGCAGAGTCTACAAGATGTGTTGTATATTAACCGCTACTCTGACAATAATAGAAGTCTGATGTATTAGTAGACCTCCAGTAGATGGAAACCAAATAAAAAATTAAATGAATTTACGTGTTGATCCATCAGTGCATCCGTTGTGGCATGCATGAACGTGCTAAAAGTTAACCTCTGAAACGTCTTGAATGACTTCAAATATATAAGGTGAAGAAAATTAACACTCTATGGAGGTTCCATGATGGATAAAATTTATTTCAACTTTTAATCAAGCGTTAACAGAATTACTTGAATTATTGCTTTTATACTAAAAACTTCTGTAGATTGTGTGCGTTGGCCAAATTCGGATTTTTCAGATATAATCCTAAATCGGTTATAATGACTGTATTCGATGAAATTTGGAAACACGCAATTGTTCGTAACTTTTTAGCGTGTCGCATAAATTATTGAAATTTTAACTGAATGTATTTCATTGTGTTGTGTCAATTGTGTAATGAGTTTCGTGAAAATCGGTCGAGTGATTTCAGTGATGGCTTCGAATGAAGAAATAGTGCGCCAACAAATTTTGGGCACTCACTTCGAAAACCCAAACGCTTCTCATCGATGGATCGGAAAACAGCTCGGAATCGCACATTCAACCGTATCTCATGTGATCAAAACGTTCAAGGACCGTAAGACAACCAAGCGGAAAATGGTAGTGGGAAAAAACGTGGCACATCAAATCCGGAGAAGGCCAGGATGGTATTGAACCAATTTAAGCGTTATCCCAACATTTCGATCAGCGATTGCGAAAAAGGCGAAAGTTTCAGTTTATTTTGTGCAGAAAACAATGAAACGTTCTGGATTACATGTGTACAAGGTCCAGAAGGCACCGAACCGGAGCGATAAACAGAACTCGGTGGCCAAAACTCGTGCAAGAAAACTTTACAGGGAGTGGCTCACAAATCCGTTCTGCATTGTGATGGACGATGAGACCTACATTAAAGCCGACACCAAACAAATGCCAGGATAGGAACACAACGTCGCTACCTGTAAGTTGGCCGTTCCGGAGAGTGTACGGAAGAAGAAACTGTCGAAATTCGCCAAAAAATTCCTTGTCTGGCAAGCGATCTGCGGATGTGGCAAAATGAGTCAGCCATTCATCACCTCTTGGACCGTCAACGGACAAATCTACAAGGACGAATGCCTCCAAAAACGACTTCTGCCCTTCTTGAGATCTCACGATGGCCCGGCACTGTTTTGGCCGGATTTGGCATCTTGCCACTATGCCCGGCCCGTCTTAGACTGGTACAAAGATAATAATGTAGTTTTTGTACAAAAAGACGTCAACCCTCCAAACACTTCGGAACATCGCCCAATTGAAAAATTGTGGGCAATCATGAAGGCAAAGCTCGTTAAAACTCCAAAACTGATAGAAAATGAACTTGAACTAAAGAAAGTGTGGTTAAAAGTAAGTAAACAAGTCGGTCCTATCATTGCCTTAAATTTGATGAAAGGGGTCATGGCAAAGGTGCGGGCATTTGGGTTGGAAGAAGAGGTTCAATAAACCAATGATGTCAAAACTTAACCATTTAGTAGTTCTTTATTTCCAGAAAGTTTGAAAAGAATCAGGCTCAAGGAAAATTTTTAGTGCCTTATTTTGTGTGTCCAAATTTCATCGAATACAGTCTTTAGAGTATTTTTCATACATCTAGTAACCTAACGTCCTTGCTCCATCACAATATTTTCTATTGTTATGTGTCCAACTCAATGGGTAAATTGAATTGTAGGTGAGTTTGAAAGGCGGGGAACTTGGAGTAGAGCACACGTACCCACTGGTTGACACTAAATTTTGGCCAACGTGCTTTTTTGTTTGAGGACATTTGCAACAATTTGTGCACATTTGTTGGAGGATTTGTTGAGCAAAATAAATGTCCGAATCCAAAGTTCGGATACCATGCTGCATCGATGTCCGAACTTTTTGTTCATGAATCTGGACACTTCAAATCAGCAAACTAGCATGCAGTTAAGAGCTTGTAAATTTACCATAACAGCATATTAGCGTTAAATCAGAGATGGTTGATTTATCGATTTTTCACGTTGTAACATTCCGCCCACTTGCATGTTAGGCGGTTGGAATTTCTTTCGTGATTTGATATCGGTAGATTGTGAGTTTATAGTTAGGTTATTACAGGATGCCGAGGTACTGCTTAGGGAAGCATACATTGAGAGTAGCTGAGCGGATGAGATAAAGAGAAATGAGCTTTCAGATGATTTGTGCATAGATCAAACCAATAACTAACCTTCAAACAACTCACTAACAATGAAGGGTGACAGTAAAAGTATAGACCAGTAACATTTAAAGATTACGGAGCTATTAAGTAGAATAGCCGACTGAGTTCATCAGATATAGCTCGAATGGGCTTCAGATTAATAAACAACTGAGTATTATAGCCATTTATTCAATTAAATGTTCTCACTATTCTCATTCAATGCTCATTTCAGCCAATGGTGTCCAACTCATAGTTATAATCAACCATCGACAGCCGTAACAATAACTCTTAGTATCTTTTCAGAGAAATAAAAAAGCCCTTCAAACAACAGGGGGATTACAAAGTCTACTTATATCTTTGTTCTTAATTTTGTTTCTTTTCAGACAACAAATAATTTATTTCCACCAAATTATGAACACATTATCTAATATCCAGCTTTTTTCTTGTTTTATTTTTCGTTATTCTTGTCTCTTTTCAGTCACAGCGATGATAGGACTCTAACGCCAACCTTTCAGGAAGTTTAGGAGGAAATGTGGCGGTTGAAAAACAACAAAGCCGCTGGAGTTGCCCAAGCGAGCTATTGAAATACGGCGGTGAAGCACTGGCCAGAGCGCTGTACTGGGTAACTACCAAGATTTGGTAGGAGGAATGTTTACCGGAAGATTGGATGGAAGGAACAGTGTGTCCCATCTATAAAAAGGGCGACAAGCTGGATTGCTGCAATTATCGTGCGATCACGCTACTGAGCGCTGCCTACAAGTTGCTCTTCTAAAAGTTATGCCGCCGCCTGCCACTAATTGCAAAGGAGTTCGTGGGGCAATACCATGCGGGATTCAGGGGTGCCCGCGCTACTACGGACCAGATATGGATTAATGATTAATGTTTAGAAAACAGGGAAGGAAAGAAGGTCACGAGAAGACAATGTTAGCCTCCTAGCACGAGTTAAGATCGATGGTGATGAAATCGAGGTAGTAGACGAATTCGTGTATCTGGTCTCATTCGTGACCGCCGATAACGACACCAGCAGAGAAATACAAAGGCACATTATGGCTGGCAATCGTGCCTACTTTGGACTCCAAAGGACGCTATGATCGAAAAAAGTTCGCCGAACCATAGAGTTGACCATCTACAAGACATTAATTAGACCGATAGTTCTCTACGGCCACGAAACATGGACATTGCTAGTGGAGGACCAACGCGCCCTTGGAGTCTTTGAACGGAAGGTGCTGCGTACCATCTACGGTGGAGTGCAGATGGAAGACGGAACGTGGAGGAGGCGATCGATCAAGTAGAAGGAGACCTGTGGACCCTCCGCAGACAGCGGAGCTGGCGAGGTACAGTCATGGACCGATTACAATGGAGACAACTTCTGTGTACAGCAGAGGCCACGCCGGCCTTAGTCTGATTTGTAAGGTAAGTTCAGTCACAGCGTATCGTTAACCAAAGTGACTCCTGCTGCTAATCTTTTCCCAGCTATCCAACATCCCAGTGATTTCTCGTGGAAGTGCAGAGGATTTCTCGGCTTCCTTCAAAGCGAGTATCTCTTCAACATGTTCCTGCCCATTCCCTACTTGACCAGCATTCGAGCACGGCAGCGCCGGTGTTGCGTCATAATGGATCACCAGTTTTTACACATTGAGGATGTGTGTTAATCCCAAATTATCATCTGCTGGTTCTTTGTGTAAATACAACTGATCTGGCAATAACGGAGTAGCACCCGTGGGCGGTCAATCATGCTTATGCTAATGATTAAATTAGTTTAAATAGTTACTGATTTTGTACGGCATGGACAAAGTTGTACTTAGGACAAAACATTAACCCACAATTTGATTTCCCACGTTCCACCGTTCGTTATTTAGTTTAGTTACCGAGACAGGAAATGACAGGTATTTAATGTCATTACACTGTCCTTTCTCATCCAAATATTTTGCTGTTGTTCTATGAACTTGTTATGTGTTTACAAACATACACGACATAAATACAAGATATTCAATTAAAATTTTCAACAAATATGCATGCTCATACTTTCACAAGAGCACTACAATCATAACAATATCTCTTCAGGATCATCATCAAGTTATTGTATGTTTTAAGTGAAAGGCTATAAATCACCAGCCAAGTCATCAGACTTAAGAACATTAAGAATTTGATGATAGTGGGCATGAACCACCCCAGGGGCATCAAATGATAGAAACGGTTCTTTACAGGACTCCATAATAGTTGAAAAGAGTTGGGGTTTAAGAGTTAATCGATATGTCTATACCATGTTTATTCCCATATTTGAAATTGAAACATTTCAATATTAATCAATTATATGTGTTATGGTATGTATAAATAAGATGATGCCATTATTACTATACACAAACGCTGTCCTAAGTTAACCTCGCAGCTATATCTCTGCTATAAACCACCTTTAATTTTTTAGGTTTCATAAAAATAGCACAAAAACCATCAACTATGCAAATGCTAAAGATGCTCAAACAATGGCTGCTTTAACCAGTTATTAAAGTCCATCAGTGGAAGTTCTGGTGGGATTGTTTCTTAGATGTCAAGTCCAATGATTCGACGAAGCGTAATTCTATCCATCGAACTTCCGTAGCTCCGTTCACGTTGACTTCACAAATATTTTTTCCCTGGAATTTAGTGGCCTTATTTTTTCACACGGAAATCTGCCTTTTGGATACTTCTGCAAATACAGTCCACGATCAGAGCATATGCAGCCACTTTAAGTTTAGTTTATATTATTTGAAAACTTTCCAAAGCAAGTTGTCGTCTTCTCAGGCCTCATCATGTATTTTCGGCTTGTCCCACTTGACGCTATAGCATCGCTTAAACACGTCGCTTTCCGTAATTTCAGCGTTTGACAGGTAAGCACAACCGGATTTAACTAAAGGGCGTTTCGATCAAAATTTGGTCGACTTAAACTCGACGCATTTCCTTTCATCGTACATTTAAAAATTTTGCACACCCCTTCTTTTGAAAATGTGTGCGTGTAGCATCATGCCTCTCTTTTGTTTTTGAGATTAGCACTTCAGTTATCAAAATGCCGTCGAAGGAAGAGAAGCAACGCATCAAAATTTTGCACGTGTATGGCAAAAATCCAAACTACTCTCACGCCAAGTTGGCGAAATTGTTGAATGTGGCTAAATCAACTGTTACCAACGTATTAAAAGCTGGATCGGGGGGAAATCAAAAGTTGGAGGCCACAGCGACAAAAAGAGTTGCTCGCTGTTTCGAGCGGAACCCCAACCTTACCGTCCGAGATGTCGCAAAGAAGCTGGGAGTGGCGCCTTCAACGGTGAATAGAGCTAAACAGCGAGCTGGACTGTCGACTTAGAAGAAAGTGGTGACTCCAAATCGCGACGATAAACAAAACACGTTGACCAAAGCACGATCGCGAAAGTTGTACAAGACGATCCTGACGAAGTTTGATAGCGTGGACGATGAAACCTACGTCAATGCAGATTTTAAACAGCTTCCTGAACAGGAATTTTATACGGCAACTGGACGGGGAAAGGTGGCAGATATTTTCAAGCACATTAAACTGTCAAAGTTCCTGAAGAAATATTTGGTGTGGCAGGCCCATCTGTATCTGTGGCTTGAAGAGCAACGTTTACATTGCGACCGGAACCGTCAACCAGGAAATTTATCTGAGCGAGTGCCTACAAAAACGTCTACTGCCTTTCCTTTTTTGCGACACAGTTGTTCCGTTCTATTTTGGCCAGATTTGGCATCTTGCCATTACGGAAAAAAGGCCATGCAGAACAATATTGGGCCATCGACAAGCGGAAGTAGGAGCGAAATTCTCTGAAGACGTACCGGAAACGCAGGCAAATTCAGGCGGATTCCGTGAAAACTCGGGCTCGGAAGCTGTACGAGGACGTTTTGAGCAACATGTGAATTATCATGGATGACGAGACGTACGTCAAATTGGAGGGCACTTCCACTGGCACAGTTTTACATCGCGAAGCGTGTAACAAATTCGGACAAATCGATTTTTTGAAAATCTGGATAAAGCTTTGATTGAACGCCGCTAGAAGGAATCAAGCATATCATACGAAAATCTGTATCCCAGTTATCGTTTTGATTTCTGCTGTTATCGCAAAACAAATTTAGTTATCACCATTGGCAAATTGTGTTATCATATGTTATCATTTTGAACACTATATATTTTATGAACGTATAAGTTGAATTGTAAAATTATAAATATTTGCAGCATATTTGAACAAGAAATTTTGCTTTTAATCAAAATATTTTTTTCAGTTATTGGCATGAGCATTTGATTTCAAATTGATAACATAATTTGATACTATTTCAATAAATTTGCTGACAATACAGGATTTGTTATCATATTCAACGAGTATTTTTTTGTTATTCTTTCTGTTATTTTGGCTGTTTATTCAGCCTGAATGATGACATATTCAGTGATCAAAAAATGATAACTTGGTATTAGAACTTGTTATCAATTTGGTATAATCCTTTGCTCGGGAAATGTACCGGAAGGAATACCTGCAGAAACGAATTTTGCCACTAATCCGAAAACACAAAGTTTCGACACTGTTTTGGCCTGGTTTGGCATCCTGCCACTATGCGCGTGCCACCTTGGACTGGTATGAAGAGAACAATGTCCGATTTCTGGAAAAGGCGATGAATCCTCCAAATTGTCCACAAATAAGGCCCATTGAGAAATTTTGGGCTTTGATGAAAGGAAAGCTGCGGAAGAAGGCTAGAGGAGCAGATGACATCATCAAATTTAAAGAAGACTGGGTAAACGTAAACAAAACCATCGACGGAACGGTTGTGCAAATCCTCATGAGGTACATCAAGGAGAATGTGCGCTTTTTCTGAGGAATGGGCTTTTTTGATGATCAATAAACAATGTAAATTAATATGAGTTGAAAGTTTGAAAAATAAAACATATTTAAATACAGAAATTCTAAGGTGCACGCATTATTAACGATACAGTCTTTAGGACTCTTAAACTATGTGCAGTGCAGCAAACATTAGTGAACAATCTCCATCGCGGTTATTTTTGAGTCGTGTGCATTGCAAAATTATAGATTCTATCATTAAATATGGGCGCACACGTGACACACGTAAGAAAACCTCGCTAGGTTGCTCTTTTTGCAATCTGTGCACGCTGATCGAAAGGTTAGAATTAAACAATGAGTGTACAACTCACTGAGTTGCTTAAATATCATGGAACATCTTGAATGATGGGGGTTATTTTGTTAGTGCGTATTGCTATGAAAATAATTGTTTATTCCATCCGGTATTTAGCCTACTCAGTAGTAGAATTATTTGTAGAAAAGCTGTGAAATAATAAATTATTTGTATAGTCCCCATGCGCTATCAAAGTTACCCGCAGAATCAAACATAATCCGATTGTCAGTAAAACTGTTTACATGCGAGTGAATGACACGAGGAATGGAAATCGCTTCAAGACTGTCGACCTGGATGAATTGAACTCAATACATATTAGCTTCTTTTGCCACTGTGTGAAGTTATCAACTATATTTTTTCGAAGCACGTTTTGAATTGTAAGCACAAACCAACAGGCTATGTAATGAAAGCTTACAAACCAGCACAGATTCCATGACTCAGATTGCTTACAATTGCAATAAAACTTACTTTGGAAAAACAAGTACGTAGTCATACTTCATTCATACTATGATGGCTCGAGCATACTTGGCTCAGAAATGGATTCCAAAAATGCTCGACGTGGCACGAGGATAATACGCAAGGTCTAAACAATTGGTTTAATCCTTCGTGTATAACGTCCAAGTGTATGAATATCCGTTTTGTTGGGAGAGAAAAAAAACATAGGTCTACCTAGACTATTAGTTACCCCTATTAGTTAGTTGGTTCAATGGACACTAAAATGGCCACGAAAGTGATGCAACTGCTCAAGAGCCGTCCAAACATGTCAATTAGAGATATCGCTTAAAAGTCCAAAATGTCAGTCGGTTTTGAGCAGAAAACTATGAAACGTGCTGAGTTACATGTTTAAAAGGTGCAAAAAGCTCCAGTCCGGAATGAAAAGCAAAATATCACTGCGTAAACCCGCACCCGCAAACTTTACACAAAGTTGCTCACCAAATTGTGTTGCATCGTGATGGATGATGAAAGTTACTTCAAGGCCGACTTCCGCCAACTTTCTAGGCAAAAATATATTAGTTGCCAAGTAGATGTTCCGAAGAATTTCGTTCTTTTATTTGATTTCCATTGAGGATGACTTTCCACTAACAAGATCAGGTCGCTTGGACCTTTAATCGAATAGAAAACTATTAGAACAAAAGTGAAAAAAGCAGTTAACTTTTAATAAATAAGTTAAAACAGGTTACATTTAATTATGTACAATTGAACATGGATTCCCATCATCTGAATAATACAAGCATCCACCCTAAAACCCGACAGAAATTTCAATCTCATGCAGCGTATCAGTGAAACAAGCATACTATGAATAATACATTCACCACCACACGCATTCCCACCAAGCTTATAGTTTGTGTGCCAACTCTCCAGCGCTTATTATGTTCGTTTCATGTTTGGGTTAGGTTCCTACGTTCTGCTTTTCAACTGAAGCCACCTCTAATGTTATTATTTTACCCGAATCACGAGGTATTCATGTTCTATTATGTCCGAAGCAAACATGGCTCGCATGTCGGGCTTGTGTGTAGCACGTGTCGTGTGCTACAACAAGACGCCACCCGCCAACGCCGCTAAGGTTGTTGAGAGAGCTTGTTTTAGGACAACACGCTGCTGTTGAGATTGATATCGCAAAGTGTACCTGTAGCATCCTAACCGTGTCGAATGCGTTATTTTATAGTGCTTTATTTGTTTGCACAGCGGTCGCTTTCCTTCGGTTCTATTTTCTTCAAGGAGTCAGATAGTGGACGCTCCAAGACCCAAGACAAGTCTCACTCAACCACAGTTCAGTTACCGTAGGTATGGTTTTTTTTTAATTCTAATGCTTCTTCGATGGGCCTATGGACTTTGAAATGATACGATGTAGGGAAGAAAGTCGCAACAAAGCGGGCGTCAGGTAATACGATAGTGTTTTAGTAGCACAAATCACAAGCGGACCGGTTTTTCAATCCCACGCCACGGTTCGGAAGAAACTCCTCTGTGGAGCGCTTTCTTCGGCGGTGATGCGCTGATGCAGCCTGCAGACGCAGAGTAGCAATGTGATTGACGACCGTCGTCGCTTTCACATAGTCGTTAAACAGCTGTTTTGATGATATGGACCCTGGCTGCTTTTAATAACCGAAGACTCACGGAATCATCCGGGTGATACGGCCATGTCGTGACTGACGGTAAGCTACCGGAGAAGTTGTTATCTTTGATTGGTGATCTTTTACCTCGTAGAGAGATTTGAATGGCTTTTCAGCTCATTAACACATCAAGTTCCGTGAACGGATTGAACAGGAGTCCTTATGTTATGAGATATTTTACTGCCCTTATAGTCAGTATAGTACAGTACAAAGAACGGACGAATAGGCTCTCATAAAATATCTATCGATTCGTGTCACACGAATCGTGTGTGCTTCCCCAGAGGTTCTCCAAACTCGCGAGCGCCGTTTATGTCCGAGTAACTTAAACTTACTCTCGTCCATTCATAAAACCCGTTTCCAGACGTCTACCGACATACCATACCGTATTTTTTGGCAAACTCCAGCCGCTTCTTTTGGTTCCGTTTGCTTAAAAAAGGTCGCTTGGACGCCAAACAGCACTTTATTACAATGTCGTGGAACCGTCGACGAATAGTACGTCTATCAACACTAAGATTTAATGATTCAGCAATTTCTCTCGATAAAAAAATTAAGAAATATGAGTTTTTCAACAATCCTTAGCTTTCATACTTCCTGCATATGTGTAGCAAAGCCTCAAATGAAAATGAGTATTTTTCAGCGAAGCCTATCCGGAGAGAAAGACCGTTGTCAATCACCAATTTTCTGACATCAAGCGAAATCGGTTTCCCGGACATTTTAAACGTTTTGAATACACATGGAAACAAATTTCGGCGGAAAAACACCACATTTTTGCTGTGACTACAACTATCAAAGAGTGTAGTGCTAATATTATGGAATTCTGGCTTTCACATATCACAAAGAAATTCTATTTTTGCAGTGTAATATTTATTTCGACCACGAAAAAATATCGATTTTTAGATAACAACTATTCTGGCCAAAAAAATAACTTTTAATGATTTATGTCTTGCCTCTGTATTTACCACAATGAATAGTAAGGCTTTCCCATATATGTCACAGATGTTTTTGTCAAAATGTACCAAAGTGTATAATTCAATTTGTCCATAACTGTATTTAATTTATCTACCTTGATAATAAGAAACATTGAATTTTGTGCGTTATATAATTCACATAAAGGGAATGCTAGATTTGGCAGAAAATAATGGGATACTTCATGTAAATTTAAGCCAGAAAGAAAATGAAAGATTACAAAAAAATGAAAATGAAAGAATGCATACAATTTCGTTGTTTACGCTTGATTTGGCATGGAATTTAACGAGGAGAAGTTTTACGCGCCTGTTTAAATTCTATTTTTTTCTGTGTACTTCATATAGATCATTGCACGATGGCGTCATCAATGGAGTTTTGACAGTTCAGGGAGCTTGTTTACGTGGACTTAGAATATTTTCGGTAAGATTGGTTTGGGATTTTGTGCTCGAAATTTATTACGATTGAAGTAACCGATCGCAGCAAGCCGTGCTTGTAAACTTACGTGTTTTGTTCTTGCTGCGTCCTTTTCGTGAAAAATAGAATCAAAAATATATTCGTAGTTCAACCTAAACGAACAGTGAAATCATCAACTTCCATATTCAGTAAATGTAAGTATTCAAAATGTAACTGGATATATTTGTTATAATTAGTAATGGAGAAAACAAATTATAGTATTTTGTATTTACATTGCACAGCCTATGGCTTTCTAGAATCTGACAATCTGCCGAAAGGCCGCAGAATGCAAGCCATGTCTGCCTTATATTATCTTTTTTTGGAAACCGGAAGAAACCCACAGAATTCACATCACATCGCGAGTTATTGTCACAATTTCGCTCCAAACAATTCATTTTTACATGACACTTTTCACTATGCTTTATAATGAATATCTTCAAAAGGAATCAAAACAAACTACCAACATCGAAACCGAATCTTTTTTAAGACTATTGCGCTGCTTACATAAAGTTTGTACAAATACAAGTGGTGCCAGATCAATTGCTCAAATTTATGACATTTTTCAGGGTTGGCAGATTGTATGATTTTGCGTTGTGTACAGTGTCTATAGTTTTTCCCCATTTTGTTTTTTTTTGTGCTTCGCACCCGCACCCGAAGGAAGAGTTAACATTAGCTTAGTTGTGTTTGTTAGTGCGGTTAGTATTATGCACGCGGACAAAACTGATTTAAATGGAATATTTTCCGCTTTGTCACGAGTGACTTGATGATTATAAGCAGTTTAGAAGTCGATATAGAGTCGTCTCATAGCGGGGGATTTTGATTGTTGGCAGAATGTGGAGATACACAGATAAAAAGAAACATTGAATTCTCTGCGTTATATAATGCACATAAAGGGAATGCTAGATTTGGCAGAAAATAATGGGATATTTCATGTTAATTTAAGCCAGATAACGCGAGGGAAAATTTTACGCGCTTGTTAAAATAAATTATTTTTTTCTGTGTAGAAAAAAGAAAACCAGTGCGATGTAGAAAACGGCCATTTGCTGGTCAGAAGCAAAGAATGAAGCTTGCGTGAGTGGCTGGCATATAATTTCGCGCGTGAGTGGCTGGCATATAATTTCAGATGCACTCACCATGTGGTGTACAGATGGAGAGCTGTGAAGTTTTTTTTCTTTCGTTGCACAATGATTGTGATTTTTCAGGTTAAATTTATTTTCGAAAGTGTTTTTTTACCTGTGATTTTCATTGTATTGCTTTTGTGCGCGAAGAAGGTACTAATTGTATTTGGGCTGTTCCATTTGAAAAGGATTATGTCAAAATATTTGCCGAATATCGGAGTGCTACTTCTGTAGAGACATAAATGCATCCTTTAACATCACAGGGAAGCAGTCGGAATGAAGGCTGAACATCAGCAACAATACCCGGTGAGATCTATCCGTATTTGAACGGATAAGAGGAAAAGAAAGAGGAGCATCAAATAAACATATAACGGAGCATTTTGTGTTTTATTACAGTCTTATTAGCTAGAGAAACTAAATCCAGCAAAGAATTCTGAACGAATTATAAAAAAAGAAAACATCTGTTTTCACTCCCTGAGAATCGAAAATACGAAAAAATATATGAAAAAGAATTGCCTATTTGCAATTCTCCTTTCGTTGGTTACGATATGCGAGCGCTAGCTATTAAAGAAACATGGCTTGCTCTGAATACGCAACCTTCGATGAGGCATTCTATTTGGTACACTTCGCCAAAGCATACACCAACCTTACCAAGCAGCGCGATGTTAGGCAGGTTGGACAGATCCTGGTACATTGGGAGGCGTACCAAAACAAGCACGTGGATGTTACGCAGTGCATGCGTTGCCTGTACCACGGTCACGGCACCCGGAACTGTCACCTTAGGATAAGGTGCGACAACTGCGGCGGAACTCACGACACTGAAGAGTGCCCATCGAAAGATTCTCCTGCTAAACGGTGCGCCAACCAGCTACGGACCGTAGCTGCCCGAAACGAGCCCAGTTTCTTCGAATTCGACAACAATCTTCGTCCAACCAGAAGGGCCGAAAGCAATCCAACAAGACTCCACCAGCTCCTGTCTTGAGTGATGCAAACTACCCTGCGCTGCCGAACAGTTCGGCACCTGCCGGAATTCCTAGGTGCGTGGCTCCTCAGTCCACCCCCGGGATAAACCAACAAAGGCGTGCCGACCCTCGAATCAGAGCTGGTGTGGCCGCTGCTCCAACCGACTCCCCTTCCGAGGAAAATAATGGTGCGCTCTACAGCTCAGCCGAGCTGTGGGCCAGCTTTACGGAATTCCGTGGAAGACTTCTGCGCTGCAGGACAAAATCAGACCAGGTGGAGGTCCTAGGATATATGGTGTGCAAGTATGGGGTCAACTGAGCCCCGCACCATCCGTGTATCCAAGTGGAATGCTTGCTCTGTAAGGGCGAAAAAGATTGAGCTGGAAAACTTCCTTTCCCCGCAAAACATCGACGTAGGAGTGATTTCGGAGACCCGGCTAAACCCGAAAATCAATTTCTCGCTCCCTGAATACAGCATCGTCCGGCTGGATCGTCCCAACGCAATTGGCGGCGGTGTGGCAGTGGCCATCAGAAAAGGCATCCGGTACGAGATACTACGAGATATTAGAACCGACGGGAGTACAAAAAAAACTGCAGTGACTGACCGGTGAGATGGTTTATTTGCTACTGAAACTATATCCAAAGAACAAATAGCAATAGGCTGATACTTGAACAATGCGAGACAATATCACACACTATCAATATTGATGTTGCTCCCCGTGCTTGAAATGAGATATACATATTCACTTAACAAACGAAAGAATTTATGCTGCACGGGGAGCACTCGGATGTAGCGTACCAGGTTACCTAATATTTTCGTTTTTAAAGTATCGCGCATTGAAAAAGAAGTGAAAATTAAGGTTTTGGACACATGGCTACGTTAAAAGGGTATACGTATGAAACCTTGGCGAAACGCTTTGGAATTCATCACGCGAGTGTAAAACCTATCATAAACCAGTTTTGGGAAGATTGTTCTTTGGATGAATTGAGGCAAAAATCTGGATCTTCCAACCCTAAACTGGATCAGAAAGTGGTACCTCTAATACTGAAGAACAAATATCTTATAACACTTTATTATTGTTCTTAAAAACTTGGTTCCATACATTTATTAAACACTAGCTGAACCCGGTGCGAGCCTTGCTACGCATGCAACTAGAATGAATGCACAATTCAATAAAGATCTGCTCGTTTATGTTTTTTTGTTAATGCATCTGGTTAAAATATTCTTCGTTTACTAATGTAATTTCTGAAAAAAAAACAAAGATTTATGGTTTTTAACTAAACTTTTGGATCGGTAGATTTCTATAGGTATTTCTTTCATGAGAACCTTTTCTATGAGAACCCACCCCTACCGGGAAGAGGAGGAGTCTCAAACTTCCATGAAACATTTCTTGCCTTCACAAAACCCTTACATACCAAATTTTATTCCATTTGCTTGATTAGTTCTCCAGTTATGCAGAAATTTGCTTTTTATTTGTATGGGAGCCCCCTTCAAAAATGGGGAGGGGTATTGAACTTCCATAGAAATATTTCTTGCCTCCAAAAACCTCAACATGCCAAATTTGGTTTCATTTGCTTCATTGGCTCTCGAGTTATGCTAAAAATTATGTTTCATTTTATGGAAGTCTCTCCTTTCAGAAGGCGGAGGGGTCTCAAACCACCTTAGAAACATTTGTTTCCTTCAAAAACCTCCATTTGCCAAATTTGGTTCCATTTGCTTGATTTGTTCTTGAGTTATGAAAAATTCGTGTTTCATATATATTAGAGACCCCTCTTTCAGTGAGCGGAGGAGTCTCAAACCACAATAGAAACATTTCTTGCCTTCGAAAAACTCCACACGCCAAGTTTGGTTCCATTAACTTGATAAGTTCTCGAGTTATTCAGAAATTTGTGTTTCATTTGTATGGAAGCCCCCCCCCTTTGGCCCATTCCAGATGGCAGAGGAGTCTCAAACCTCTATAGATACATTTCGCTCCTCCAAAAACCTTCAGATGTCAAATTTGGTTCCATATGCTTGATTAGTTCTCGAGTTATGCATCAAAAATCTCTACATGCCAAATTTGGTTCCATTTGATTAGTTCTCGAGATATATAGAAACTTTTGTTTGATTTATATGACAACCACCCCCCCCCCCTCCCAGAGAGAGAGGAGGGGTCTCATACTATCGTAGAAACAATCATTGCCTTTAAAATCCCCGCATGCCAAATTTGGTTCCATTTGCTTTATTAGATCTAGAGTTATGGAGAAATTTTAGTTTCATTTGTATGACAGCACCCCTTCTAGGAGAGGGGAGGGGTCTCAAACCACCATAGAAAAAAAATTGTCTCCAGAAAACCCCACATGCAAAATTTGGTTCCATTTGCTTGATTAGTTCTTGAGATATGCAGAAAATTCTGTTTCATTTGTATGGGAGCCTCCCTTTTTAGAGAGGGGAGGGGTCTCTGACTACCATATAAACATTTATTGCCTCCAAAAACTTCCGCATGCTTAATTTGGGTTCCTTTGATTGATCAGTTCTCGAGTTATGCAGAAATTTGTGCTTCATTTGTATGGGAGCCCCCCTTTCCAGAGAAGGGAGGGGTCTCAAACCATCATAAGAACCTTCCCCGGCCCCAAAACCTTTTCCATACAAAATTTCACGCTGATCGGTTCAGTAGTTTTCGAGCCTATTAGGTTCAGACAGACAGACAGACAGACAGACAGACAGACAGACAGAAATCCATTTTTATATATATAGATAAACAGGACCAGATTTTATGGGTAATTCTATATACTGTTGAAATTACATTACACCAACTATGTTTTTCAAAACGTGTCTTTTTTTTTCATGCCGTTGAATTAGTTGTACTAGATTATACCAACGGGAGGCAAATCATAGTTTCTCATAGTAGACTTTACAAAAAAACCGGAGTTGGCTTGGCAAATACGCTACAAACCTTTCACGTCTAGTACTAGTGTTCAAATCCCACTCATAGCGATGTTATATTTTTGTATGAGGATATTTTTTTCCATTTTATGTTTTATATGGCTTCACTTTTTGCGCTTTTTATTTATTTATTTATTTGATGAATGACTATTTAAGTATGTAGCACTGGAGATCGCTGCAAGCCAACTGATCCAAATTATTCGTTCGCCATGCTCGTCTGGCCGCCCTATCTTGGAACAAATAAATCACTGTTCCATTTTGTAAGTGACTTAAGCGGCATCCGCACTGTTGGTGTAGATCGGTCCAAATTGGCTCTCAGACGTTGAGATGAAATGGCTTGTTTTCCCAATGAAGTTCCACTATCACACTCTGTGAGTGGCCCCAATAGCATCCTTACTGTTGGTTTAATCGGTCCAAATCGGCTTTCTAGCAGTGTAAAACATCTCCTAGTTTTCCAATGAAAAACCACTATCACACTTTGAGAGTGGCCCCAATAGCATCCTTACTGTTGGTTTAAATCGGTTCAAATCGGCAATCGCTCCTAATTTTCAAATATTTAACTTGACAGCTTATCGTTAACCAAAACGAACCCTGCTGCTACCTGTGTAGCATACAAAACGCTAAGTGGATTGAGCTTAACTAACTAACGACAATACATACGTCTGCCTCATCAGCCGAGCGTGGAATGCAACGGTTGATTCGTCTCTTCCTTGTTTCATTTTTAGGAATGCTTGATGTTCGGCCGCCGTATCCGTCATTGATCGCAAATGGTTTTTAATGTTCCTTACGAAGACTGTATAACAGTGTGGGTCAGTTAGACTGGGTCGTAGGTCAGCGGCTTTGACAATCATCTGTAGCTCTTGTCCGAACGATAGGTACAGCAGTTTTACCTTGTAAATCGGATCATTTGCATTGGATACTGCAGCCTCAAAATTCTCGATGAAGTCGTACCATTCGGCCCACATTTTGTTCGGGCGAACACCGTTGGGAAAAGGCTTGATGTGCTCCGGGCGAACGGTCGTGTACGAACTTTGTGCTTTAGAGGGTTCGTGACTAAAGTTCCAACTTTGATCAGCACTGGAGCCTACTGGGTTGTGTAGTATTAGGCTGGAGTAGAGTAACGGCCTTGGTGAGGTCCATGAGAACCTTTTCGATCTGGTTCATTCGATCGCTTGTGCTGGTGTTTTCGTTTTCGAGGCTCGTCTGCTCGGTGGGATTAGCTTTATCACTCGCACCAGTTTCCTGTATCGTTGGTCGAGATTCGTCGTCATCACTGGATGTGTAAAGGCTTCCTGTACTGTCTGAACCACCGTGGTCGCTGGCACTGTTTTCATTTTCGCTTTCTTTGTGGGAGTTTTCATCACTGCAGTTTCCAGCGTATCCACTACCGTATTCGGGACTCATGGCTCCATCGTTGGTGTTTGGTTCTTGCTCCCGTTCCGGGTTTTTCGAAAAATATGCATGGTCTTCCTTGGATCGAACGTACTTGCCGTTGTTTGCCATTTCGCTTACTTGTTGGGAGTTTTGTTTTAGAACCTCAAATTACAGCAAATTTAAACTATGCGTTAGATGGCAGCAAATGAGGAGAGAAAGAGAAGAAACAAATATATATTTAGGTGATGTAGAAGGAGATGTTCGCTCATCACCATGAGGCACCAAGAGTGAACAACAATGTTTTTGGCTAGATTGAAAGATGTGAAGAGAAAGTGTTGAAAGGTCCGTCAGAGTACGGCAGGTAGGAAAATTAACAGATGTTTTTGAAAATTGAGCGAGAGCGGCATGTATCCAATGGTACTCGAACCATGGACGTCAATCTTTGCCTAACATCCCACTGCCAGGGTAGGTTGTAGCGACAGGAACAAGTCCGCCACTTCAACAGGCAAAAATTGACGCATGGAAAGACGCTCATGTACCACTGTGGCTTGTATGGTTTTATTCTTAGCGATCTAGTTATTGTCACTCTGTTTAGTGCACAATTGGATAACAATGTTGGCGTTTGCTTTGGCTTAAAATTCAGCGAGGGATTTTTACGCGTTTGATCAAATTCATTATTTCTGATGTATGTAGAGCTGTAAAAATATCATACAATTTTGAAGATTTGTAGTGGACAAAATATATTTTGCATTGGTAATTAAAGTTGTAAAGTACTGCAAAAATATCAACACCTAAGCTCTATAGAAAGAAACATCAAAATACACTTTACAGATGTGATCCATGAGCTTAAGACCCATAACTGTAAAAAAAGGGTGTCTGAGATGTAAACTGTAACGAAGCTCTCGCAATGTTTCGAAATCACTTGAAGTTTAAGGATACTCTTGAATCGATTAAATTTTAACATTTTCCAGAAAGTTTATGGAAATTTTCTCAAATGTTTCCACCTGGGTGAAATTTGAAAGATTTCTGAATTTCGAGGATAAATTTAAAATTGTCTTGTTCGTTAGTTTTTATGGATTATCGAGAATGTATGTTCTGTTAACGTTAGCAATACAAAACCGTAACGCAAACATGCGCAGCAGTTTCGATAATCATGCTTATTCTATACTTCTTCTTTCTTAGCGTTTCAAGTTTATTGCTTTCTAATTTATTGCTTGCTCTCAACTTAGGCATTGCTTTGTAGCTGCACCTTGACCGACTGATCTAAGGAAGGACCTTGTTCAACACACATTTAGTTGACAAATCGACTGTAACAAACTGAATACCATCTTCTATTGAATACCGCTGCCACTGGGGCTAATAAAATTTCAAAGTTTTTTGAAAACTAAATAATTGAAAACCAATGGTCCACACTCACAAACGTTCGAAATCGTATTTCAGTTGTATTCTCTCTCACCTGTGCAATGCGTGATAAAATGCTAGCAATGTTGACATACTTTTTAGGCGGTTTGAAATTAAAGCAGCACTCTCCGCTCGAAGAATAAGTTGCGTTCGTTACCCTCCAGGTCCCGGTACGATGAGTAAACCGTATAGGCTCACGTACGTGTCTTGCTCATCGCCTGGCTGACTGCACACACAACTGGCTTGGCTGTGAACAATATCTCCCTGTGTAAAATAACGGTCAGTAGAGGAGGCTTTTGAATGGGAAATGGCGCTTTGGATAAGCATATTAATAATTAACCTTGCGACACATGTTTGTATAGCCTTGGAAAGAATAGTATGCCATAAAAACGGAGAAAGTTGCCTCTGGAGTTGTTTGGACCAAATAAGTCGGATATTTTTTCTTGATTCTCGATTATTCAATCATGACTGGTGTATATTCCGTTGCCATCAATGAAAACAACGACGATGTAAAATAAGAAATGTTCCTCTTTTAACAACGAACAACCCCATAATGTTCTCTCGTAAGCAAAACCCACTGGATCAGAACATTCATGAGTGAAATTTAAAAAAAATGCATGAATTATTAAAGCACCCATCCGCAACAACGACGCCGCCGACCCAGGCAGCCAGTCCACCGCCATCCGGTGCCATAAAACCGTGGCCATCGCCCCGCGATCACCAACAGAGCAGAGCCTTAGAAACGCGAAACAAGTAACATGTGAGGTTCCTGAACGCTGGTTCTGAGCTCGATGCCCGTCGATGGTGAACGGTTCTGTGACGGACGTGGCGTGGTTTACGTCCGTAAAAGTCCAGCTGGCTGCTTCCTGTAGGGTATGTACCTTTTTCCCGATCGCATGTACGTATGTGGCAAACTGAACTTTAATTGGGTGCTCCCGTCCCCACTGCAACGAGCCCATTGATCGATAGTCTTCATCTCGTCAGAATGGCCAATCACAAGGTGTGAGGCGAATCGGTAATTAAGCTTTCGGTAGCGTACGTAGACAGTCGTTGAAGAGGAGTTTTGCTCTTGCAGCGAATAGCTAAGCACCTCTCCCAACAAACCGGAACCGGGCGGCATGCGAAGGAAAGAAATAAAACATACATCCATATATGTTACAGCGGACTAGCTAGAGTCAGTATTCTTATGGGCTTGTGACATGGCAATCGGTTATGCAGTGTGATTTCCGATATATTTTTTTCTCTCTGTCTTCAACAATGGCATAAACTGGTTGTTTATAGTTTCTTCGTTTTAAAATACACTTTGACAATCCCCGAAATGATTCGTATTAGGAAGAAAAGAAAAATACTTGATGTTTGTAGAACGAGTTGCGTATTCGAAGTGCGTTAAAATAAATGAATTACAAATTGTATGAAGAAGAAAATATTCCAAGACAAATAACGACTCGATCATGCATGATCTTCTCCGATTTGCAAAAAAAAACTTAGCTTTGTTACATTTATGTTTGTCAAGGGCAATCATAAACATTTGTGCTAAATCACTGTCATTTGAGATCTTGTTCCGATTTTAATCTGATGTAAGCTATATGAACACGTAATGATGATGATGATGATGAGATACTACCATCTATTGTAGCAAGGTTGATCAGGATTCTATTGTTGTTTGTGATCATCAAGCTCCTGTATTAAGAGCAAAAACGTTTGGGTGAGCCCGTAACCAAATACACTTACGTGAAACCCGCGAATATAGGGAAGAGTATCTCCTTCCAAAAGCAAGTTCACATCCACAGCCCAAGCACCACTAAACCGTCATAATTGGTTACAGTGACTTGATTGCGACTTAATTGAGTATCATTGGAGTAACATGAACTGTATTGCAACAAGTGTGCTGCTAGAGAGGTCTGTTGTACGAGAGATTGCCAACAATTTTCGTTGCATTGGATAGCAATTGAACAAGCGGAAATTTTACGCGCCTGTTTAAAGTCGTCATCCATATCTGAATTTCAGATTCTGAAATCAGCAATTTAGAAATGTGAAGGCAAACAAAGGGTTTCACATTTTTATCCAGGACCTTCTGTAAAGTTTAGCTCGGCGACTTAATTCAAAATTTCACTTTTTTTCCAATTATATCACGCATGCTTAATTTAATTAATTGCATCCGACTTAGCACCACTACTGTCGCATGATAATCACGCCACCACGATCCATCTCACTTATATCGATGGACATCACTTTTTTTTGCAGCGAATCCTTCCACTCTTTGATTACTGACGCCAATTTACATGCTGATTACCGCCGACCGCAACTCAACGCGGAACGCCTTTTTTATGGATGTCAAATTGTATGTTTCCACCGGTTGCATCTTCCTTCTTCGATCGGATGATTCGCAAATATTTATCATAAAACGATAAATTTACTTGTAAGCTTTTCCATAGAGTAGTTCCATGTATTATTTCTACAAAGTGAATCTATCAGACTCGACCTTTTTTTTAATTTTCATGAAACATTGTATTTTTGTTTTCTTTTTCAAGAACGAACTACAATTACAGCGGCATTGCGACATTGCGGCAACGCGGCTACACCAACTTCATGCGGTACGGGACTATTAACCTGGCGACGGCAGAACAATTCTCGGTCCGGCCGGGGAAATTTTTGCAATTGGAAAACTTTGGAAAACTGGCATTAAATTGGGTTTTGACTCAGTCCTTCGACACATCTATGCCAAGAAGAATAGATATCCAAACTGAATCAAAAATTTCGAATTATCTATAATTTTGCCAAAAATGATTTATTTTACGCTAGTATAGTACAATTATCTGTTTGAAATTTACGCTTGTCGCTAGCGGCATTTGATTTCTAGTGTAACTTTAAAAATTTTGAATCCGTTCTTTAAATGAAGTTGCCGGTTATTTTTTTTAAGTGTATTAAATTTTAAGTTTTAAGCCGGCGTCGGTGGTGTAGTGGTGAGCGTGACTGCTACTTGGCACCACCTCAGTGAATCTGGGTTAAATCCCAGTCAACGTCGGTGGTTTTTCTGAAGCGAAACAATCTGGTCAAGTCTTCCTTCGGAAGGGAAGTAAAGCCGTTGGTCCCGGCTCATATTCATGAGTCGATAGGTGGGTCCAGGTGGTGGAGTCGTCTTCCTGGCGTCGGTAATTGGTCACCATCTGAGAAAATAGGCCGACGGAAAAAAAATTCAGTTTTTCTATTAACGGAATATTTGGTTGATATCTTCAGCAAACTTGTAAAATAGTTCATATGAAACATATTGTCGATGATTTAAATGTACATAACTTAGCCCTAACAAGTAATAACTGTTTTTCTCTCAGTTTTGAGGTATAAAACTACTTAAATGAACTTTTTGTTATCTTATGTACAATTTATCAGTTACAAATGTTCCACACAATTTTCGATATTTTCAAAATACAAATTTTAGTAAAGAAGCTTACACTTTTTATTCACATGATTTTGATTCACAGATATTACAAAGCAAACATTCAACAACTTTAAAAAATATGTTTTTCAAATACATGCAAACATGCAAAACATGTTTCTAGAGTTAAGTTATATAAATTTGGAATCTCTGATAAAGTATTTCATAATGAACTATCTACCTGTTTTCTGAATAGTTTAACCAAATATTTCGTTAACAGAAAAAGTTAAGTTGAAGTGTTTGCAATACCTTTTTTATTTCTTTTTTACTGTAGGGGGATGTGCTCTAATGTGGGTCTACGGATCTAGGATTCGGCCTATGCTTAAAACTTGAGGTAATATGTTTTCACCTTTTTTATCCTTAAGGGGACCCTCCCCTGGATTTGGGCAAAAATAAAGGCAAAGTTTGTATTTTTTTGTGGCAGAATGAAAAGGCGTACGAACTTCCGGTTTTGACGATTAAATTTGATTATTTTTCAAAATTTCAAAGAGATAAAAATATTGCGAAGATTCAAAATGGCGGCTACAAAACGGCGATTTCCGTAAGCCTCTGCGCGCAAAACATGGGCCGACAACTTCAAGCCTGCAGCCTCTTGTAGTGGACAGAAATCAAATCTAGTTATCATTTCTGAAAGATAATGATATTTTCAAAGGAGCCGTCCATAAAACACGTGGTCTTTTTTTTGGAGTTTCTTTATCCTTTCCCTCTGTGGCCTTTTTTGTATGGACAATTGGCAAAATTTGTATTGACCATGCCATTGGCCACACCCTCACCTCTTCTCCCTCTCTAAAAGACCACGTGATTTATAAAAGGAAAAGTTGTATGTTCAGCATGTTTTTTTTTCAAATGTCAAGAGCTTTCTGATGGGACTAAACTTTTTTGAAACAATTGAGCGTGTGAATCCCTATCAGATATATTAACCAGGTTCCTTAAGAAGTCAGATGTTGACTATAGAAACGGGATAATACCCCGTTGACACTACAAACTATATTACATGATACACGTGATATAGCTTGTAGTGCGAACCGTTTCGTATACGAACGTTAGGCATAAAGAGTATCACCTGCCTACTTATAATGCTACCTGTTGTGTATGAAACTACTTTATGCGAATCGTTCAGAATGCCAAAAGTTCATATGCGAAACGTTTTTATGCGAATTGAGCTGTCACCTATGGGTCCATTGGGTGGGTGAAGTACTTCAACTGAAGAATGTTTTTTTCTGGAAGATAATTCCTTTATAGGGTAAAACTAGAGATAATCACCAACATATGGTCCGTTCCGAAAGGGATATTCATCGAAGTATCATCCTCGGTACCATCAACAGGGAATTAGTCTTAGTGACCTTTAAAATTCTGTATATTCCCACCGATAACCTAAAAGTTGAATGAGGCATTATTTTGTTTACCTTACGATTTGTATCTTTTTGACAGCTGTTTGTCATGTTTTCATCCAAAACGCACTGCAGCATTCCCATAAGGCAGACTACCACACCCAGAGCTCAGTATTGCATAGCGTTATCGAAGCGTTTGAAGAACGAAACCGCGGAAAAAATAAAGAATTGGAAAAACCACATTCATTCAAGTTTGAATCTCGGCGTGTGTTAAATTTCGTAGCTGTCATTTCGAAAGAAATCACCAAATAACAAAAAACAGTTAGCAACTAGCAAATCTGTCAGTTTCGTTGCCGCTATGTGGCATCCCATTGCTCGTCGAAACATGTTGGGACAGATATGCGTATTTCATCTACAATGCAGACTTCTTCAGTGTCGTATACTAATAACTCGACTGAGGTCCTTGATAGACTGGGATTCAGTCGAGTTTCGCGTATCATTCGCGACATTCGCGTATCTGTCAAGCTAAGCAATAAAGGTAGTTGAAATTACATGGAAAATACAAATTTTTCTTCTCATTTCTAGTTACAGGTATTCCACTAAACAGCTCACACTTTGTAGGATTCGAATTGCTTCCGTATCCACCGTATTCTCCAAATTTGGTTTCCATTGACTGGTTGTTCGCAAACTTGAGGTTATCACTTATGAAGAGATTATCGCTAAAACTGAGGCCTATTTTGAGGCAAAATCGTTCTACAAAAGTGGTATGAAGGAATCAAGGTTGAAAAAAGAAGAAGACACCGAGTGCTAATAAATCTGAAAGCTCCCATGTTAAAGTATAGGACAAAAATTTTAAAATGCTTCTAATAAATTCAAATGAAATTTTAATTAAGAGCGGATTGATGTATGATGGAAGAAAAATCTATGCAGTTACGGCACTGCAGTGTGGTTTCAAAGGTAGAAAAAGCTCTATCGGGAAAAGGAATAGAACTTTGTTCTTTCTTAGATATTGAAGGAGCTTTCGACAACGCTTACTATTCGTCTATGGCTCGTGCCATGAAGAAAAGGAACTTTGACATGAACATAATTAACTGGGTTCATATCATGCTCGCAAAAAGAGAAATCACTTCAGAGTTGGGAAGTTCGTCTATTACAGTAGGAGCAATGGAAGGTTGTCCCCAAGGAGGAGTCCTCTCACCACTTATGTGGACCTTAGTTGTAGACGATCTTCTAAGAAGCTTAGAGGAAAAAGGCTAGGACAGGACCTGCCAGCTGTAAGTGCAAAAACAAGACCATTTAGCTGTCAAAAAAGACCGTTTTTTATTGGTCGCTGTGACAACCGCCTCTACCGCCTCCGTTGAGCTATGTTACAAGCAGTCAGTTTGTTGTTGGTTTGGCGGTGTTGCTAGTCACTGCTTTTTCACTTTTTTCGTTTGTGACAACTGAATAAATGTGGAAATAAAATTATACTTTCTGGAAAAATAAAGATCAGAAAGAAGCTTACGAAGATTTAAAAGTAACGCGTATTATTTATTTGAATTTTTAATACCATCCTTTTCTTCCCTGTAAGGCAGTTTTCTATTCGTAGAGCCTCAAATTCACGAACCTCTCCACTTAAAATATTGACAATTATTAAACGTTTACTTTATTGACCAAGTATTAAAAGAATATCGACAAATTTCTGATTATATTTTTAATTACATTATTTCCAATGGGATTACTGCGTAAACAAATCTGGCAACTCTGGAGCGACCCCCATATCATAGCAATCATGAATTTATAAGAGGCCATCTTCTCTGAGCTGGCAGGTCCTGTCCCTAGGAAAAAGGTTTCGAGGTTGTAGGGTTTGCAGACGATATAGTCATTAGGGAAGGTCCATTAATTATATCCACGCAGTAAGGGGGAGGGGGTTTGGGAAAAATTTTGAAGGTCCATACAAAAAACGTGGCAAGGGGGGGGGGTTATAGAAAGTCATTTTTGCGTGACGTAATTAATGGACGTTCCCTTATAGTGAGGGGAAAATTTGACAATATCATTTCAGAAAGAATGCAATGGGCCCTAAAATTTACCCAGTCTTGGTGTATCAAGGAGGGCCTTAGCATTAATCCATGAAAAGTTGTAATTGTACCTTTCACTAGGAAAAGGAAGTTTAGTCTAAAAGCGTTTCAGCTAGGAGGATTAAAGATTCATCTTAGTGAACAGGTTAAATACTTAGGAGTGATACTGGATGCCAAACTGAACTGGAATGCTCATCTTGAGTGTGTGATCGGTAAGGCAACCAGTGCTTTCTGGATATGCTCAAAAACATTTGGCTGAAAATGGGGCCTAAGACCCAAAATGATAATTTGGATTTATACATCCATAATACCTCCAAAAATATCGTATGCTTCTCTTGTGTGAGCATGAGCATGAGCATGATTGACCGCCCACGGATACTACTCCATTATTGCCAGATCAGCTGTATTTACACAAAGAACCAACAGATGATTTTTAGGACTAACATGAATCCTCAATGTGTAAAAACTGGTGACCCATTATAAAGCAATAATGGTACTGGCCGTGCCCGAATGCTGGTTAAGTAAGGAATGGGAAGGAATTTGTTGACGTGATACTCGCTTTGAAGGAAGCTTCTTCTTTTCTTTTATTATTTTTGAGAGGGACTTTAACCCTTCGGGTCATTCGTCCCTGTTGAAGGAAGCCGAGAAATCCTCTGCACTTCCACGAGAAATCACTGGGATGTTGGATAGTTGGGAAAAGGTTAGCAGCAGGGATCGTTTTGGTTAACGATACGCTGTGACTGAAAAGAGACAAAAATAATGAAAAACAGAACCAAAAAAAAAAAAAAATACAGGATATTAGATATTGGCTTCAAAATTTATAAATTATTTGTTGCCTGAAAAGAAACAAAATTAAGAACAAATATACAAGATGAATCCTTGAAATCACCGGGATGTTTGAAGAGCTCAGCCATTTCTCTGAAAAGATACCAAGAGTTATTGTTGCGGGCTGTCGATGGTCGATTATAACTATGTGTTGGACACTACTGGCCGGAATGAGCATTGAGTGAGAATATCGAGAACATTTCATTGAATAAATAACTATAATACTCAGTTGTTCAGCAAGCTGAAGCCCCTTTGAGATATATCTGATGAGATCAGTCGGCTGTTCCACTTAATAGCCTCTTAATTCTGACATGTCACTGGTAATACTTCTACTGTCACCCTTCATTGGTAGTGAGTTGTTTGAAGGTTAGTTACTGGTTTGATCTACAAACAAATCATTTGAAAGCTCATCTCCCTTTATCCTCTCCACTCAGCCACTCTCAATGTTTGCCTCCCTAAGCAGTCCCTCCGCATCCTGTAATAACCCAACTAGAAATTCACAATGGAATCGGTAGCCAAATCACGAAAGAAATTTCCACCGCCTAACATGCAAATAGGCGGAATGTTACAACTTGGAAACATTACAACCTTCTCAGATTTAACGTTAATACGCCGTTATGACAAATTTACAAGCTAACAACTGCACGCCAGTTTGTGACGTGAAAAATGTCCATGTGTCCATGAAAAGTGTCTGCAGACTCACAAACAAAAAGTTCAGGAACTGATGCAGCACGGCATCCGAACTTTGGATTTGGAAATCTGTATCGCTTAACAAATCCTCAAACAAATGTTTTTAACATCTGATACTTTCTACATAAAGCCAATAACATAGCACGGCCAATACTGGAACACTCACCCTATCAACGTTTTGCCAACATTTCAACTATGTCTGTCGGTAGGCAATTAATGGCAATCAATGCCGCAAACAATTCGGCAAAGATTCCCTATCATGGCCCAATCGACAAACGCAAACAAGTCACGTATGCTTCTCTTGTGTGGTGGCCAAAACAAAAGAGACTACTGCACAGAAAAAGCTTACAAAACTTCAACGACTAGTATCCATTGCTATAACGGGAGCAATGCGCAGCACTCCATCAAATGCGTTGAATGCAATTCTAAATCTGCTGCTTTTGTACGAATACGTGCAACTAGAAGCGGAAAAGAGTATGCTATGACTTAAACGGTTGAAAACTTTCAAGTCTGGTGACTTAGTCGGTCACCTGAGCATTTCACAAAGCTTTCAAAATGGGCCAGTGATGTTTATGAATGGAGACTGGATGAAACCTGTGGAAAACCATGACAACCCTTACAAGATATGTGAAACGTCACGTATAGATTGGGAAGCCGGAGGTCCCACTGTTCGTCATGGCTCCATAAAATACTTCACAGATGGCTCAAAAATTGGAACAAAAACGGGAGCAGGAATCTTCGGCCCTGGGCTAGAAATCTCAGTGGCGGTGGGAAACTATCCAACGGTTTTCCAAGCGCTTTTTGCTATAATAAAATGTGTAAACGTTTGTCTGAAGAGGAAATATAGTTAAATAGTTTTAAATGCACATTCAAACTTGTCTGAGAATGCATTCTTTCATTGCGAAAGGTGTGCCAAGAGAACTTGGTAATATTATTCTGGGTTCCGGGACACTGTGGCATTGAAGGCAATGAAAGGGCAGACGAGCTTGCTAAACAAGGTTCAAATGCCCAGTTTATTGGCCCAGAACCATTCTGCGGTATATCATACTGTGCCATAAAAATGGGATTAAAATCTTGGGAAGAGCAAAGGGTCATGACCAATTGGTTGGACACTACAAAGTGTGTTCAATCAAAAAGGTTTATAATACCAAATGTTACAATTAGTAAAAAGCTTCTGGAGCTCAATAAGAGAGTTCTTTGTACCTATACTGGCCTAGTAACCGGACATTGCCCGAGTGGATATCATTTGAAAAACATTGGCCAGGTTCAGAAAGATATCTGTCGATCCTGTAACGTGGAACGTGAAACCTCGGAACATCTGCTTTGCAGTTGTGATGCTTTGTACAAGAGCAGACTTAAATTTCTGTACAGTGGCTATATGCAACCTAAAGAAATTTGGACTGCAAAGCCTGGAAAGGTGGTGGGTTTTATAAACTCAATTTTGCCTGACTTCGAGACACGTCTTAGGCTGGTCACTTGACAAATGGTGATCTAGCTTTAAGAATAGTAAACAGGGGTATACCACAAAAGTTCAACTCAATGGACGCAGTGGTTCTACGCCCCAACAAAAAAAAACAAAACATAAAATTGTTGGAGATTATATTAATGAATAGAGCCAATTTTGAACGGAACACCCGTGTTTTCTTTGTTATTCCCGGGATTTTTAAATAAAATGAAAATAAATTATATTAGTAAAATAATATATTATAAATTATAGATAAGGAACGGTCCTTTATTCTGATTCTGCATCCCTATCAGATGACATCTTGAGAAGTATTTTTTTTAAACATTTATTGTGGTAGGCTCGAACTTCAAGTAACAATATTTTTTCTCACGAATTGACATGGAAGCGCTCACTACAGAAGGATTCTCTTTCAGCAAAGCTAATTTTCAAGATCATGGGTCAGAACAAGGGTCATTGCCTTCTGACAAAAATGAACATACACACAAAAAAGAACACCATGCTTCAAAGGATCGCGATCGGTTAGTCGAATAGACTTAAATTAAAGAAGACCATCATGCATGTGCCTGCGTGATTCAACGAAGAAGTGATCGGCCGACGAACGAATGAGGGATTTGAGCTGAGAGGTGATATCACCCTCGAGCGGAGTAGTCCGATCGTTTCAAAGTGCACAAACTTGTTTTTCCGCGGCGGTTCTCTCGCACAGTCCAGATGTTCGTCCACTTTTCATTTTATGCCCAAATTTGATCCTGAAAGTGGTTCGAAAATGGAAAGGCGAAAACCAATTTGCGTAAAATTTGCGAGCTACTGAGAATTTAGCTATAAATGACAACTTCAATAATTTATAGTACACTGTGGAACGTGCGATTAAACGAAGGTTTGGTTAGTCCATGTCAATTAATAAAATAGAACAGAATAATTTCCGAAGAACATGTCTTGTCATATATGGTGGCAAAACAGGGAAATGCATTCTCACAAGGACAAAGGACAAAACTTTGCGGCAAAGCGGCATCCACACTTGACATTCCATAAAAGCAAGCAAAGAGATTTACAGATCAAAACGAATGGACATAAATAAACAAATAATTATAGGAATAATCTGAAGAATCGAGACAGGTTTGCATTGAGAAACTGGAAAGCGGTCAGTAGTCGACATTTTCTACGGACTAAGGTGGAATTGATGGACAGCCAATAACAAAGATACTCACCACAATAAATGGGCCGACAGTTGACGATCTTGTTTGTACATAAGCAAATACAATGTCTAGACTTTTGAAGACCTACTTCATTGTCAGTCAATGTGTCTATTCAATTACTCGTTCTTTTAGTATTTATAATTCATATTATTATTTTGAAAACGATATGATTCCAGATACTCAATTGCTTTACCGAAAGATCAACATCACTCAACCAGAACTGGCAGTGGAATCCGTGGCAAACCTGATAATTACTCCGATCGGCAGCGCAAAAGCAACTGTTCTTAAATCGTTACCCAATTATCGTGATGAATGGCAGACAACGGCCGCAACGAACCAAGTCCAGAGAGGCATATCATGCCTTCGAATCGCGTGTTTGCTTTAATCACAACTGTAACCAACTATACCAACCTACTGTAAGGCTAAGACCCAACGTGTCGGGAACGAGTGGCGAGGAGATAAACGATATCGTCGTAAAATTAATCGGAAGTGAGCGAGAGAATCGGCACCGCCACCGAAAACGGTAGTTTCTTTTTTCTGATGAAACTTACTGACCTAAAATGGTCATGCAATTGTGATGGTTTCTTATTGACACTACTATCGGCAGCACTTGTAGCAAAGCGAGAAGCTTATATGAACTTATGATTTCAGGATGGATAGCATTCACGACCCGCCCGGTTGGTACAAAGGGTTGATTGACAATCGGAAAGTGCCCGTCCGTCGATTTCGAATACAAATCGCTTTGCTGGCCATATTTGGAACAACACTGTAAATTGCAAACACATGCTTCGGTTTGCCTTCGACAGTCATGGCTTACGGGCGTTTCGGATTAATTAAAATTGGTCACGCTGTCATTAGAGATATGCTCGGAAAGATTAACAATTCGTTATTAGATTGTGACCATTTCCAACTGTAGCTCTACCGGAGGTTAAGTGTTCATTTTTGACAATTGAGGTGTTTATTGACGATGTCCAAATTAGCTTAGTTTTTTAATGTGAAAGTGCACGAATTCTCTCTAGTTTGGGTTTTCACTGGGTGAATAGAGGCTGTCCACGTCAGCATCACTGGCAACACTGTTATGACTATGTGTTGTGAATAAGTGTTGCTAAACAAATCGTCAAAAATGGAGTATATCCATTTCCGTAGGCCCTCAAAATTATTCCGGTGAATTCCCGAGTGACCTCCGCGATCGTGTACGTGTTGTCCAGTCCGCCGTAGCATTCTTTGGATCGTTATTTACAGAAATAGAGTGAGCATTGTTTTCATCCAAAACCGACATTGTTTTTGTGCTACAATAAGCCAGTCGAGAAACGATAAGTGTGCTGTCTCCTTGATGTGTGGTTGCTCCAAATTACTCTGTCTATTGATCACAACTTGGGGTCAAAATGTCAACACTCTGTAACAAGTATAAGTTTTGCGTCCAAGATTGGTAAGATGATTCGCGTGTAGTGTACGTTATTCGTGTTGCTTTAAAAAAACCAAGCAAGTATTTTCATGTTAGTATACGATGAAATATCCCCACCACGAAGCAGCCAGTAGCAGAACTAGCCATGCAAAAACTAAGCAATCCACCACCAGATGTCACCGTCCCAGCGATGGATGAACCGCCAAAAGGGTGGCGAAATAAGGGCCATTGCGTGGAAAATTTAAGGCAAAAACGGCGGGTCAACGGCCATTGGTGTGGTAGATAGACTTGGTATGGAACAATACTTACTAAAATATACGATAGCTTTACGGTCCGAGATATGCGCAAATTTAATGCAAATACTACATATAATTTGAGTAAAAATAGTTGAGCGTGATATAACTCATAATAAAAAGCATGCGTAAGAAGCTCTCGCCCATTGGTTGCTCTAGCAACGCAATGTAAACAAGTGGTCGCGCATGGTATAAATAGAACCTGCTTGTGCTCGTTGAGACATCAGTAGGACACCAAAGCGCCACATCCGTGACGATGACGTTCATACGGTAAGTATGGACCGTAAACGCACCATCAACATTCTTAATTGGAATGCTTGTTCCATCCGGAACAAAACCGTGGAGCTCGGTGACTTCCTTAACAGGAAGGCCATCGACATTGCCATCGTCACCGAGACGCATCTCAAACCGGAAATCAGCATCTTTCATCCCAGGATACCGGATTGTGCGACTTGATCGTAGCGGCTCTAGTGGAGGAGGAGTTGCGATCGCCCTGCGTAACAACATCAACTGTCATCTGCTTCCGAGCTTCCAGCTGCAGTCTATCGAAGCCATCGGAGTCGAAGTCGAAACTGCTGTCGGCCCTATCATCATCATCGCGGCCTATTGTCCCGGAAACGCAAGTACACACCAACGGAACAACAACGGTCCTGCGAAACGACATCCGTAAGCTTACTCGCAGGCAGGGGCAGTTCATCATCGCCGGCGACCTAAATGCGAAACACGAAACCTGGGAGAACACCCGGCGGAATCGGAACGGAATTATTCTGCAGGAAAGACCTGCAAGAGGGACATTACACCGTCCTGGGCCCGGATACTCCCACCCGGTTGAGCCGATCCGGGGTCCATTCGACAATCGACATCTTCCTCACCAACATGGGGAACAACATCGCCCAGCCGATCGTACACCAGGAGCTCAGCTCGGACCACTATCCGGTGGTGGCCGAAGTTGGCTCCTCGGTCAACCGGCATCGTATCACCAGACGGAACTACCATCGCGCCAGTTGGGAAAGGTTCCGACAACATGTTGACGACAACATCGATTTCGACATGCGCCTTGATTCGGTTGATGACATCGAACGACAGCTGCAGAGCATCGAGCAAGCGATCTCCCAGGCCCGGGAGCAACATGTACCGGTGATAGATCAGGTGAGTGACTCTGTACCCATTGATAGACCCACTAAAGAACTTATTCAATTGCGAAACGCCATTCGAAGGCAATATCAGCGAACTGGTTTGCCAACGCTCAAACGTCACTGTAATCGAGTGACCAAAATTATTAAGGCCAGAATGGTGGACCTTAAAAATAACAATTTTGCCGACAAGATCCGCTCTCTCCCAGATTGTGCTAAGCCGTTCTGGAAGATGACAAAAATTTTGAAAACTAAGCCAAGGCCCATTCCACCGTTGATCCCACTAGACGTCAATGACTCAAGGGATCTGTTGATAACACCTGCAGAGAAGGCTGATGAGATGAGTCAACACTTCGTCAGCTCTCACAATCTCGGACAAAACATCGTCAGTCCACACGAAGCTGCCGTTAGCGCGCTTATAACTAACATCGACCAAAGTCCTAACGACTTCTCCGAAGATTTGGAAATCTCAGCTGACGAATTGTTGACTTATATCAAGGCCTCTAAGAACATGAAGGCCCCAGGTTTCGACAACATCATGAACTTGGAGCTCAAGCAATTGAGCCCCCAGTTCTACAACCATCTGGCGGTGGTGTTTAACCAATGCCTCCGTCTTGGCTACTTCCCCTCGTGCTGGAAGTCAGCCAAAGTTATCCCCATTCGAAAACCTGGGAAAGATCCTTCATGTTCCAGAAGCTACAGACCAATCAGCCTTCTCTCAGGTCTATCTAAACTGTTTGAGAAAGCGATCCACCGTCGGCTCCTAACATCTGCTGACGAGCTCAATATCCTGTTGGATGAGCAGTTCGGTTTCCGTCATGGTCGCTCAACAGTCCATCAACTTAATCGAGTCATGAACATCCTCAGGCGGAACAAGTCTGTTTCGAAAACATCCGCTATGGCCCTTCTCGATATCGAGAAGGCCTTCGATAATGTGTGGCATGATGGCTTGGTGTACAAGCTCAAGCGATACAATCTTCCAATCTTCCTGGTGAAGATTATTAAAAATTATCTCTCTGACAGGACATTCCGTGTTTCGTTGCATGGTGCAGTTTCCGGTAGTCAGGAGATCTCCGCCGGTGTTCCGCAGGGAAGTATATTAGGTCCACTTCTGTTCAATCTATTCACCTCGGATATACCCCCGCTCCCTGAAAATGGATCTCTGTCGTTGTTCGCCGATGATACCGCAGTCGTCCACAATGGTAGGGTAATAAGAGCGCTTGCCGCGAAACTGCAGCGAAGCCTGAATGTTCTGTCAGAATACTTCACTGAATGGAAGATTTGTATCAACGCAGCGAAGACCCAGGTCATCCTGTTTCCCATTCTAATTCTCCCAGACTTGTCCCGCCTGAGAATTGTAAAATAAGCCTGAACAACACAACGGTGGAATGGACCAAATCAGCTGTCTATCTTGGTGTCACTCTAGACAGCAAGCTTATTTTCAGGGATCAGGTTGACAAAACTGTCACAAAATGTAATACTCTGTTGAAACTACTGTACCCATTGATCAACAGAAAGTCTACATTATCCCTTAAAAATAAGCTTGCAGTCTACAAGCAAATCATACTTCCGGTCATCGAGTATGCAATGCCAATCTGGGAGAGTTGTGCAAAAACACATCTCCTGAAACTTCAGAGAGTACAAAACAAGTTCCTCAGGATGATAATGAACACCCCTCCGAGGACAAGAACATCTGAGGTCCACCGTCTGGCCGAGATAAAAATGCTTGACGATCGCCTTAGTGAGTCTATCAATCGGTACAGGGCACGCTGCTCTGACATCGGATCACCAGATCATTCGGAATCTGGTTCCCCACCCCTAGGATTTTCAAATTGTAGTTTTAGTTGTAGATTAGGTAGGTTATCAAATTTTAAAATTAACAATGCCCCAAGGGCTGAACTGAAAAAAAATTAATTAAAACACTAAACACACATTAACACCCAAAACACACAAAACATAAAACAAAGCTGAAGAGCCCAATGGGCTAAAACACTTAAAATGTTAAACTTAGTATATAAAAGACAAACCATGAAAATAAAGATCAATTTTACTACTACTATATACTCGTTGGGACATTCTTGTGACAAATTTTGGAAAGAACGGATGAGACATAGAAGTAGCGGACGAACCAGCAGTAGCAGTTGTGGCAGCAAGAAGGAGCAGGAAGCGTGTCAGTTTCGTATCACTGTGACAGAGGTTGGAAACCTCGGTCCGGTAACGATAACTGGTACGAGGTCAATGGCCGTAAGAAGTCTTGTGATCTTCAAACACTTCGGTCGTATCAACGAGCAGAGCCTAACGTCGAAGCAAATGGCTCGGTAGTTGAAAGAAGTTGAAGACATTTTGTACCAATTGGATATCCTGGACCTCACGGTTTTATCGTAATACTTACGGAAGGAACCTGATGCTCAGTGGTGATGCTCAGTCGCCGTTTGCCAACCTGATTTCCCCCGTTATTCTGCGTGCGTCTCCGACCCAGGCCAACGGACTTACCTTTGTGGTTTGTCAAGGTTTCGAGTTCGTCAACACACTCGAAAGGCTCGTGGGACAGGTTTAGGGTCCACTGGAGCCGCAGTTCAACCTTAGCGAATCCGGGTGGAGTGTCGAGATCCCTGACCGAGGAGTAACAGCAGGAACAGTTGACGGACGGGAGACAGCTGTAGGGGCCCCGAAGAAGAGTGAAAAGACAAGAGCTGAGGTAGGAGTATGAATTAAGAAAGTGGGAGTTCCTAGTCAGAAAAGGAAGGAGACTGCATAAAAGTGTGCACAAACTAGTAATAAAGTGGGACTTTTGTTTGAAGCGAACGTGAAGTGTTTCCTTGGTTCGCGGTTTGTCTCGTGCGTGTGCCGGCACGTTACCACTCCAACTAACTCCCCCATGTAGCGGTCCAAAAGCAAACTTTTCCAAGCGCGTACGATCGGATGTGGATTCTGATAAAAACATCCAACCCCTCACGTTTGAAGCTGTTATGAAGGCGATGCATCAAGGATTGAGGAGATAAATGTCAACATCTGCGGAAAAATTGACGCAGTGAACGCGGAGCTGGATAGAAAATTGGAAGCTGTATTGCCCGACATCAGCACTTTTATGGCGAATTGCACTGCCAAGCTCAAGTGCAAGGAATATGAGTTGTACGCTCTGTATAGGACAGTAGACGAAATCTCGCAGGATATCGACAGTCTCGATTACAGGAACGAATTGATCGTGAGCGGAATCCCGTACATGCAGAATGCAATTCTGAAGACGTATTTCAACGGTATGTGGAAGCATAGCGGACTGCACGAGCATCACATTCCATCGGTCGACTTAAAGCATTTAAAAGAGTAACGACTCTTAGTACAGCTACCTCAAGAAGTGGGATTTGAAACTGTGCCCCCCTGGGAATCAATTCTCCTCACCGAATCGACGTGAATGAAAACCTAACCATCGCAGCAGCTCTGCAACTGAAGAAAGCTGGGAAGCTATCGTCGGTGTAACCACAGTAAACCAAGAAGTTCATCGCCAGACACACCCTACAGGTTCCCAGTGGAATGCTGGGGAGGCGTGAATGCTGTATCCAGCATCAAATCCAATGCAACTATTCTGGATGGTCTGCCGATTAAATTCGTCAGAATAACCTACCGTTGGTAGTGCAGGAAGTCAAGCATTTGTTCAACAGCATCATGGAAACATCCTATTTCCCTTCATGCTGAAGCATGCCAAGATTTTGCCTCTGTGAAAGAAATAGCACTTAAGGCCCAGCTACAATGGAGAGCGCAACGGCGCGTTGCGGCAGTTTTTGACATGAAATATATGGATTAACTGTCAAAAGCTGCCGCAACTCGCCGTTGCACTCTCCATTGTAGCTGGGCCTTCACGTGCGCTGTTTAACCTCAAACCAATTTGCATCTTGTATGTACTGTCCAAGGCCTTCGAGAAACTTCTTGAGTAGCAGATGTCATTCTTTCTCATGGAGAACAATCTATTAGTGGACTATCAAGCAGGTTTTTGCAGAGGGCAAAGCATCCAAACCGAAGTGCTTCGAGTATACGGCGATTTAGCTAAAACGATCGATAGGCAAGGTACTGCGATATTACTACTGCTCGATTTTTCTAAAACTTTCGACACTATTCCTCATCATAAACTATGCTCGAAGTTAGAAGCTCAGTTCAACGTTGCCTTCTCTGCCGCTAACCTTATTGAGTCGTATTTGAAGGACCGAATACTAACTGTGTTCTGTGCGGATCAAAAATCCGAAAGCGGCTTTTCGACCTCCGGTGTTCCTCAAGCTCGGTACTCGGGCCCCTGTTGTTCTGCTGTCTCATCAACGATTTGCCGACCGTTCTCAAGTACTGCTCGATATGACTATATAACGGATGACGTCAGCTGTATATCCGTGGCCTTGGTCCCTGTACTCGCGAACTTATCATGATGGTGAATAAAGACCTCGAGAGAATCACGGAGTGGTCTCAGCGTAACCAACTTTTTGTAAACCGCAAGCAAGAGCAAGGTAATGTTCGTGAAAAGTAACCGTAAAAATACTGTTCATGCTGCTGCTCCTGCTGCCCCTATCGCCACACCATTTTTGTTTCAAACCGCGGAGTTAGTTGAGGTTACTCCGTGCAACTAACGAGGTGACAAAAGTAACTTCATGTAACTGGCGAGGTAACTATCTTTTCACTCACAACCCATGCTAATCCTCTACATATTTCCTACAAAATTTATATACTTCCGAAGACCGCCAATAACGCCAATATTTACGGCCTTCGCTTTTATACAGTTTAGGTATGAAACTGCATGACGGAATTATTCGGAAGCAAAATAAATCCAACTTTTCCTTGCAGTTTTCATCACCGTGAAAATAATGAAGTTTGATCAGATTATATTTTTTCGTATTCTTTCATAAATTTTCTTATAATTTGGAGAAAAAAAAATCTACACTGTTCTTAGCAATAAATGTTTAAACAAGTGATGGTCGAAAAAAACCGGAAAATTTTACCCGGGAAAGCTGGCAACCCTATTTTTTTTTAAATTTCGTTTCGTTCACTCAAATAAATAGTCCTAAAGGATAGTATGCAGCTCAAAAGTAATGTGCATTAGGATTTGACAAGTAATGGTCAAGAAATGCTTCGTAACGTTAGTAACGTCTGCTCAGGTAATCTTAATGGTGCTGTCACTTTTTCTTGCGGAATAATATTCCTTTGGATTATTCAGGGAAAAGTGACAGCCCAAGGAAAAGTGACAGCCCCATTCAGATTACACGGGCAGGCGTTACTAACGTTATGAACTTACTTACTTACTACTAACTTACATATGCTGATCCAACGTTTCATTAGGACCACACCTGCGTCACGATATTTCTTCATAAAAATCGGATGAGCGCTGCTTGTCTCCAGTTCCTCTAATGTCCCACACTTCCAAGGGTCTGCTCTACTTGGTTTAACCACCTAGATCACTGCGATCCTCTGCGTCTTTTACCGGTCGGATTCGAGGCAAATACCATTTTTGTGAGGTTGTTGTCCGACATTCTTACAACATGTCCCGCCCATTGTACCCTTCCAGCTTAAGTAACTTACTAGGTACTGTGTTCGCCAAAGAGCTGCGCCAGCTCCTGGTTCATCCTTCTCCTCCATACACCGTTTTCACACCGCTAAAGATGGTTCAAGCACACGTCTTTCGAAAACTCCAAGTGCTTGCAGGTGCTTTTTGAGCATTTTCCTCGTCAAATGCTCGCAGAGAACTACCGGACTTATTAGCGTTTTGTACATGGTACACTTTGTACGGGGGTAAAGTTTGCCAAACCTCAAGGTTTTGTGAAGTCCATAGCAGGCACGACTTTTGGTAATAATGCGTCTCCGAATCTCTGTGCTGCAGTTGTTATCCGACGTAACCAATGATCCGAGGTACACAAACTTATCCACCACCTCGAACTCATCTCCGTCGATTGTCACGGTACCGCCTATGCGAACTCTTTCACGCTCGGTTCCTCCAGCCAGCATTCACCTTCAATCCAACCTCCATCAGCTACCACCTGGAACATTCTGCTGACAATGTCCACGTCGTCAGCGAAGCCAGCTGAACTGGCCGGATTTATTGAAAATTGTACCCCGCATGTTGAAGTTCGCACGTTTCATAACACCATCTAGCGCGATGTTGAACAGGAGGCAGGAAAGACCATCGCCTTGTCGAAGTCCTTTGCGTGTTTCATAACGCACTCGATATTTTCACGTAACACTGTACACCATCCATCGTAGCCTTGATCATTCTGGCCAGTTTCCCGGGAAAAAGGTTCTCATCCATAATCTTCCATAGCTCTTCACAATCAATAGCATCGGATGCGGTCTTGAAGTCGATGAATAGGTCGTGTGTAGGGACTTGGTATTCGCGATACTTTTGGAGGATCTGCCGCAACGTAAAGATTTAGTCAGTTGTCAGTCGACCGTTCACAAAACCGGCATGATAACTTCCCACCAGTCTGCTTGCTAGCGGCGATAAACGACGAAAGATAATCTGGAACAGCACGTTGTAGGCCGCGTTGAGAATAACGATCATTCGATAATTCTCACATTCTAACTTGTAACTCTTTATATATATATTGGGCATGTAACTCCCTCTTTTCACTTCTCCGGTAGCTGTTCTGTATCCCAGATCCTAACTATCAGTCGATGCAGACAATTCCCCAACTTATCCGGGCACATTTTTGAAAGTTCCGCACCGAAGTCATTCTTCCCAGCGGCCTTCTTAATCTCAAGCTGTTTGACAGCATCCTTAACATCACTTATCGTGGGAGTTGGTACGTCAACCTCGTCCACCTCGTCATGTTCATCGTAGTGCTGCTTCCACCTTTCAATCACGTTAATCCGTCAAGATACCTCCATTTTTATCTCGACAAATTTCGACTCGAGGCACGAAGCCTTTACGGGATACGTTGAGCTTCTTGTAGATTTATCGCGTAACTAACGCTATGAAACAGTCCGTAGTTTGCCTTCCTTTTCAGCTGTATACTGTAAGTAATTTCAAACGTAATAACTTAGTAGCATTTCTTGACCATTACTTGTCGTATACTAATGTAAACTACTTTTAAGCTGCATATACTAGCCTTAAGGTAAATTAATGAAATTCAGAATGATATCTTGTGACAGGCGAAAGTTTATTAAATCTGTTTTATAAAAATCGCAAATATCGTTTCAGTTAAATAAAATCCCCTATAATATCGAGAATAACATTTCCGTACTCAACAATGGCGCTTGTGCTGCTTGAGAGATTTGGTTGCTATAATTGGGCAACAACACCCCTTGTACTGTCTATATTATTTTCATTGGGACTGTATCAATTTTTTATTCTTTCATTTTCTGTTTACATTTTTAGCGAATCTGTCAGAAAAGAAAATGTTAGCGAAACATGAAAATTTTGCCGTGAAAATAACTAAAATTGTGAACAATGGTCTCCGTTACAATGAAATAAACTTTAAAATATATTGAAGCATCAATTAAGGTTCACTGTTTTATTTAAGAGTGAAGTTAGGTGTGTGAAAAGTATCAAATTATTCTGTCGGATATCTGTATCGGTATATCTTCTCGATGGAAGCAACTTTCACAAATCAACAGCAAACCCTTCATCATGAAGATCCGGACGTTTTGGCCGAAGACAACACCAGACCTTCGCTACCGGAGGATTTCCCGAACTTTCGTGATTTTCAGATTGAAAAAATGGTCCTGTACTTCCGAGTGGTAACCGACGGTTCTGAGCAGCGGCTCCGATTGGGTTTCAAGTGTAAACTCTGCGGGGAAGTGTTCAATAAGACAATGCAGCTTTTAGGCCACATTCGGAACCATTTCGAGGAGAACCATAGCTGTAAGGACTGTGGGAAGTACTTTTTCGATACGAATAAACTGAACATTCACAAAAGGTAAGCCAGAATTTTGAGGGTGGTGTAAATGATTTGTTTGGTAATTTTGTTGTTTCTTCCAGGGCCAAACATACACAAGCATTGAAATGTCAACTAGGATGTCCAAGCTATACTACATCTAACATCAAATGCCTACAAACGCACTATTTGCGTTATCACTGCTTAAAGATAAGGCCTAAGGATATGAGGAAGATGGAAGAAACCCTCGGGACGCTCTACAAGCAGAACGAAAATGAGAGTAAAGTAAAAGCGCAGCGTGAGATCATTGCAGATCAGCAGCGGTCACTTCTCGTTACGCAGCAAATTCAGCCAGTAGAACCCGAGGAGGATGAAGAGGATGAGACAGAGGAGCAGGAACCAGAACACGATGATGACGAATTCGATGAACCTGAAGACTATGGCCAAACAGTGGAATGTTGTGTATGTGATGTCTACATCCCGAGCGAAGATGACCTACGAATTCACGAGGAAACACACCGCAGTCCTTACACGTGTAAGATCTGTTTCACCGCTTACGAGCAGCTAGACGATGCACGCAGCCACTACGAATCACATGAAAAAACTCAAGTCATGCAGAATCCTGTACAACTGCAAACAGTCACAGTAACTCCGACAGTTAGTATCCACCAGCAGCATCAACCAACTTCCATTCCAATAGCGACTTCTTCCGGTCAACACCAACAAGCTCCCACGATGACAACTATGTTGATCATGCACAACGGAACTCCCATTTTGGTACCTGTCCAAACTTTCGACAGTAGTCAGTTAGTTCCAGCATTCGCTTCTCACACACTACCAGCACAAATCAACGCCCAACCTACGGCAGGCACGACGACAATCACTCCGATTACGACAGCCTGGCCAATAAATCATCTACTACCGGTGAATAATCACATTGAAATCATTCCAATACACGCCACGCAGAACGCAGCGGCAGGTGGTGAATCCCACCAAACGGCCACTATAAATCAAATGGGAGCCGGGCAAGCTATTTCTCTTCAGAACATCATCAACCTAAAACAAGATCATCACCAGCCGGTGGGTAGTGGAGGGATCGTTATCACTCCCGTGACCACGATTGATCAACATCAATATCTGAGGCAACAGCAAGCGTTACAAGCGCAACTTCAGCTGCAGCACCATCACCAACAGCAGCAGCAGCAACAACAACAGCAGCAACATCAGCAACTTCTACAACAACAACAATATCAACCACAATCGTAGGCTTGTGCACGATAATGAAAAGTATTTTATAAATCTCTTCATGTTAATGAAAACTAACTGATGTTACATACATTTACGATGTATCGCGTTTCGTTTGGTTGTTGGAGAAGAAATGTATCGAGCTGTCGTATTATTAGGTGGTATTAGTATGCTTTTCGATATTAAGTTATTTTTACTTGTTTTATAGTTTATTTTGAAATCAAACATATTTAACTATTTTATTTAGAAAATACGGACGCATGCCGTGGAATGCGTAGTAAAGGTTTTTTTTTGTGAACATCAGATCATGTTAGTTGTAATTGAGAAGAAAGAACGATCCACAACTCCCTGCCCTGCGGTTCAGAAAGGGGTATGGGCGCGTTCGGTCGCGCTGGTCGCGGCAGGTTTCATGTGCCCCATTATCGTTCAAAAGTGCCTGAGCCAAATGAACAGCTTGTAATGGTCACTTGAAGATGCGATGGGGGATCATTGCCCTGATATTCTTAAATGAAGCACGTTGTAAAATGTTTGTAATCTTCTATAACCAAACATGATGAAACTGAGTAAACGAGTACTCAACGGGAATGATCTCTCATAGGCATCCGTGGAACCATTCTGAACGGCCGTTTCGAGAATATCACAATGAAAATCTCACATGCACATAGTGTGTTACCAATCACTAAAGCCTTTTTTTTTGTTCTCTTCCCTATTCAAAAGGTAGGGGTAGACCCACAGAAACACCGAGACAACACAGAAAAATAAGCAAAGAACGGTATAAACCCTATTAACCAATTTTACTTTCAGCCAAATTTTCTACACAAGGTAAGCAATCAAATGACCACTACAAAATATACTAAATATCAACGACTTAATATATAACGGGGAAAAGGAGGGACCATCAGGGCACGCAAGTGAAACGATTTGTATAGGGAGTTGTTAACATTTCGCGGAACGAGAGCGGGCTCTTCGACCCCATCTATTGGGTTTATTCTGTCAACCGAGGGCTCGATTCTAATGCTGTGGGTGCGAACTTGCTTTTGAAAGGAGACTCTCTTCCCTATATTCGCGGGTTTCACGTAACGGTATCTGCTTACGGGCCCACCCAAACGTGTTTGGCCCTTCATACAGGAGCTTGATGATTATAAACAACAATAGAATTCTCATCAAATCGGTTTTCAGATTATTCCACTGCTATGGAAAGTTACCTTGCTACAATAGATGGTAGTATCTTATCATCATCATCATGAGAAGAAAGAACGATCCACAACTCTCAGCAGAATTTAACGAGTTTGAACAGAAATTAGTTTTCGGATGTTGGCAGTTCAGAAGCTAAACATTTAAACTCACTCTTGTTTTCGTTCAAAACG